>PVIU01018985.1:0-37598 GCA_004026605.1 Ondatra zibethicus | reverse complement strand
AGTCTTGACTCACTTTTAGCTAAGGATGCCCCTTCTGTATTCTACCACATCAAGAATCATGCTTAGGGTGAAAAATACCTAAAATATATAATATCCTGAAGTATCCTGCCACTGAAAAGGTGTAAGAGAGTCATGGAAGAAAGAAACTAAAAAGGCCAGATACATTTGAAACCTGGAGCCCAGCAAGTGGTCTTCTTTCTTATAGCCTTACTGTTCTGTAATCTTGGGGTTTTCTCTTTCTCTGAAAATCACATTTGATTGTTTCTCAGAATTGAATCCTTCCATATTCTGTTTATTTCAGAGATGGTAGTGGGACTGTTTTCCATTTCTGTCCAGATGAAAATATTCAAAATAAAATTTTTATTGAATGTTTATTCTTTTAGAAGAATTGAAAGACTGAAAAATTCTGTCTATCCATTGCAGGTCACTAGTAAGTTGAAATTAATGCCTCCAAATCTCACTGGATGGCAATAATTTTGGGTTATTCAGGTAAGGAAAGAAACTGTGTTTTTTTAAGTGCACAACAGAAACTGTGGACTTAAAATGGTGTGAAACTTTAATGAATACAACAAAAGAAATTCATTCCCACATTTGTGCATGTAGTCGAATTGCTTTATTGGTCCAGATGCTACTGCCATTCTGTTGGCTTCCATCTTATGACTGTGTTTCAAATAGCACTGGCTAGCATGCTAATTACAGCATCAATCTCAGAACAGACTGTTTCACATAGATAGATACAGATAGATAGATACATGCATGAATGTGTACATACATAGATCATAGATACATTGGTATTTAACTTTAAGCCTGTGAATTTTTTCTGGGAAGATGTGAACAGAAATGTACTCATTCATAATATGCCACCAATGACAGGCCAAAGGGACGATTTTACCCAAGTTTATCTTAGTAAATCAATGTTATTAATTGAACTTAGTTACAGGGACATGAATGATAGTTATTTACAGAACTTTGAGTAAAAGGTTACTAACAGGAGTGTAGGTGAGGTCTCACTTACAGAAGCATGGTGACTCTAAAGTAATGGCACTGTTGAAGACATTCATGTTAGCATTAATGTTGGTTCCCCATGGCCACACAGATTGATGTCCTCATATATGATATAATCTATATCTTACACTATATATACTTTATCACTTCCTAAAACCACATATATCTAGGAAAAAATTACAGACATTAGAAATGGAGAAACATGAAGAAGTGCTGGAAAGCACAGCTGAGGGTCTCACAACACTTCTTAGATACTCCTTCTATAATGAAAGACAAATGAACTCAATTTTGGAGATCTTTTACAGATAATCACAACCATTCCAATTAAAATTGTACTGACTGTTATACAGAGAGAAGAGCATCTGACAACACTGTTAAGATAGATAGAGATAGATGGGTAGTAGTTAGAAAGATAAATAAAGAAATAAACTAGATAGATTGGATAAATAGATGGTATTTATATAAACATGTTTATATGTTACATACTATATAACATTTCATATATATATATATTCTTCATATATATATTTTCCTCATATATATATGAAGAAGGACACTTAAAAGAAATCCCACACTAGCTCAGAATTGAGAAATAGATGGTTATTTATTTAGGGGTAGACTCACAAGTCAGAATCCTCTGTTTGAATGGTGATCAGAAACTGAATCCTGCAGGCAGAAAAAGAGAATTGACACATGCTCTACATCGGCTTATATAGTTTAAGAGGCCATGCCCTGTAGGTGGGTAACCACTGGCTTTAAGACTTCCTACAGCACCTCCCCCTTTTTTTTTAACAAGTGAGTTATAAGCCTAATACAAAATTATATACAATGAGAACAATATATTCAATAATTATCTTATCCTAACTAGTTTAAGTCTTTTATAATAAATAACTTGGTCAAGTCATGAAAGGAAAGTTACTCTAACTATCTAGTCTTCAACCCCATCAAAGATCCAAGAAGAGAAATAATATTACTTGAGTAACCAAGAAGCACAATCAAGGAAATTACAAAATGACAGAGACAACTGGCTATCTTGGCAATCACCCAAAGTCTCATTTGAAACATTGGAGCAACCAACTTTGGCTAAGGCCAAAGAATAACTGAAAGACCATTTTCAGAGGCAGGAAATTTTTCAAAATCATCTTACCCTGTCTTGGCAAGATTTGACAGTCCTGCTTATCCATTTCCAGATACTATATATCTTGTCAGTGGTTGGAGCATGGGCATTTCTTTGCCCAAAGGCCAGTTTTGCCAAGAAAAAAACAAGCTCCAAGTGGAATGTCTTAGGTGCTCAACATTCTCTTGGGAATAGATAGGCGCTGCCAGGAGCTGTAGTAAGTGGCAAGTCTGCTTTTGTTCGCAGCCACCTGGATAGCTTAAGCCCCAAAATAACCACATAGAAATTGTATTAATTAAATTACTACCTGGCCCAATAGTTCTAGTCTCTTATTGGCTAACTCTCACATATTTGTTTAACCCATCTCCATTAATGTGTATTGCCACTTGACTGTGGCTTACTGGCATGAGTCTAACCACTGTCCATCTCAGGCAGGATAAAGAT
This sequence comes from Ondatra zibethicus, assembly GCA_004026605.1. NCBI lineage: Eukaryota > Metazoa > Chordata > Mammalia > Rodentia > Cricetidae > Ondatra > Ondatra zibethicus. The sequence continues at coordinate 35,032 of PVIU01018985.1, read as the reverse complement.
GGTGTCTGACACACTACCTTCTTCCCAGCATTCTGTTCTGTTTACTCTGCCTACCTAAGTCTGCCATATCAAAAGGCCAAGGCAGTTTCTTTATTCAACCAATGAAAGCAACACATAAACAGAAGAACCTCCTACACCAAGGAGTAATCATGTCTCTCTTCAACAGAACCCTAAGTTATTTAAATACCATATTCTATAGCTCTTTGAAGTGGATGAAGATTAACTATCCATGCAGAATATAATCTCTATGTATCTAAAGGACCTAATTAGTCTAACTTTAAGTATGTCAAACATATATGATTATTGATCTATAATTTTCAATACCTATATAACTTAAAGATATCAATACATAAAAATGTTTTAAGCAGAGGTAGAAGAATGCATGCATACAATATTCAATGTAATTTAACTTTGTATCAATATATAAGAACCTATACCAATGTAATTGCCTATAAATAATAACTCACAAGCATTCACTCTATTACTCACTATTATTATAATTGTGAGTAAGCTTATACTAATCTATTATCCCATCCAATTTTCCTCCCTTTTTTTCAAAGAAATCCCTGATCCTATAAAATTTTTCCCCAACCCCCAACCCTATACCAATTATAATCAACCCCTAAATGATGTCCCTAACCCTGAGGACAAACTTTGTTAGAGAGGGGATGTCGACTTCTAGAATTACTTGCAGCTGTCATGGGACGATGTTCTTTCTAAGGGATCCCATGAAAGTAAAATAATGGTTAAGTTCCAAGATTAATATGTGGTATAATTGCAAATAGTCTCTATTTGGTGGAGGTATGTCCAGAACCTTGAAAAAAAGGGCACCATATCAGCTAACCAAATTGGAAGCATCTTGAACAGCTGGTACCCAAAACAGGTCTTGTAGTAGTGCTATCAGCATTATGACATCATATCACCCAGGTGGAGTTGTTGTTGTGGGGACCCATCTTCTTCCTGGAGACTTTAAAGATTACTGCAGGAAAATTCACTGTTCATTGTGGAAAACTTAAACATTATTTATACGGACATATACAGACATATATATTCAATAAAAGGTATGATAGAGACAAAAATAAATATAAAGAAGAGTAAAATTTTTTCTAAATTATTTTTTCTGTCCCATATCATGACTCCTGACATGAGACAGAAACTGAATTTTAATTTTAACAACATGCTTGGATTTAGAAAGGTACAGCACCAGTGTCCAACCCTAGAGCCAGCTTTCTCTCTCTCTCTGTGTATATATACATATTTGTATATGTTTTATATATGTGTGTTTTATATATACCTTTATATACATATAACACACACATATATATTTGTATGTTTTATCATCTGTACTTACAAGTCATATTCATTTTCTTTGATGAACCTTATTGGATAGTTACTTTTCCTTCTGTCAGCAGTCAAATATCCAAGGTCTCTTGAATTTTTGAGATAAGTATTTTCCTGCAAAGATAAGAGCAGAACCCTGCCCCAACATTTATGAGGTTTCCCTACCATCAGTTTGGTTGTCATCATTGTGGGTGAGCTGTCATTTCTCTTTTTCAAGAGGTTTCTCCTTTTCAAACTGAATCTTTATTAATTTTGATGGCATCCATAGTTTTTCTTCTCCTGGGAAAACAAGAGAAAAATCCCTTTCCCAATGCGGCACATCTCCTAGCTTCCCTTGTGAGATTAGCACATCCTTGAAATATACTGGCTGACTTAATTCAGAAGCCTTATCCAATGTCTGTCTGCTGCTGTTGTTCCTTTCTCATTAGCGTTAAGAAAATTCAAGGTCAATAAAGCATTATGTAATCTATCTATGGGGGCATTTTCTACACCTTTCTGTTTGTTTAACATATCCTTTATAGTTCAATTTGATCTTTCTATAACTGCCTCATCTGTAGGATTGTGTGGTATACCTGTAACAGGCTTAATATTTATAATAAGCAAAAAACTGTTTCATTTTTCTAAAGACATATGCTGGACCATTATCTGTCTTTATTTGTGCAGGTATACCCATGATGGCCATAACTTCTAATAAATGTTAGATTATCCTTTCTGAAGTTAAAGCAGTTGCCCACTGAAAACCTGAATAAATGTTAATGGTGTGGTGTACATATTTTAATTTTCCAAATTCTGCAAAGTGAAAAATATCCATCTGTCAGATTTCATTTCTTTGAGTGCCCTTTGGGTTAGTTCCTAAAGGTAGTGGTATTTGGTTATAGAAAAAGTAAGTAGGGCATTTCTTTATACTCTCCATAGCTTATTTCCATTTAATAGAAAACTCTTTCTTTAAAACTTTGCTTTTGGCATGAATGCTATTGACATGAATTTTATAAAATTACATTTTTTAATAAAATTCTGAGGCTTGCAACATGCTTCCAATCAATAACTGATCAATTTCTGCATTACCGTGTGCTGGAGAATCTGGCAGACCTATATGGGATTATGTCTTACACCTGGATAAATAATGAAGTCAATTCTGTATCATCTGGTATAAATTCAGCGGTTTTAATATGCAAAATAACTTTTTCTGCACATTGTGAATTAGTAACTATATTAAGAGGTTCTTTAAAATCCCTTAGCACCATGAGAATAGCATGTAATTCTTCCTTATGGACAGAATTATAAGGGCTTTTTCCCACCTTACTTAATTGATTTGTATCCTGCCTTCCCTGATTTGTTTGCATCAGTATAAAAGGTATGGGCACCAGTTATTGGACCATTACAAATAATTCAGGGAAGAATCCAATAAGGTTCTTTTTATAAGGTTAAGTCTATCACTTTTGGGATAATTGCTATTAATTTCTCCCAAAAAATTAGCACAAGCTCTTTGTTATGGTTCATTGTCTTCCAATAAATTTTTTTATCTCATCAGTAATTAAAGGCACTATAATCTCTGCTGGGTCTATACCGGCTAATTGATGAAGGCTCAATTTACCTTTTATAATTAATTAATTAATTCAGAATTTTTTTAACATAATATTTTATTTTTTTACTTGGTTTATGTGGTAAAAAGATCCATTCTAAGATAATATCATCCCTCTCCATTAAAATTTTTGTAGGTGAAATTCTGGAAGGCAATAAGACTAGAATACAATTAAGATTTGGATTCACTATATCCACATGTGCCTCCTGTAATTTCTCCTCCGCAATAGTCAATTCCGTTTCTGCTTCAGCTGTTAATTCTCTGGAAGTATTCAAGTCTTTATTACCATCTAAGTGTTTGTTTAAATGAATAATTAAATCAGGTGTTATCCCAACAGCAGGTTGTAGACTGGACATGTCTCCTAACAATCTTTGAAAGTCATTAAGTGTCCTCAACCTGTCTTTCCTAATTTGTGCCTTTTGTGTCTGAATTTTCTGAAAACCTATTTTATAACCTAGGTAATTGACAGAATGTCCTCTCTGTATTTTTTCAGGAACAATTTGTTATCCCCATTTTGGCAAAACTTTCTTTACTTCAAACATTCTTTCTAATGTATTCATGTTTGAATCAGGTTGCAAAATGTCATCCATGTAATGGTAAATCATAGACTTAGGAAATTGCTTATGTATTATTTCCAATGGCTGACTTAGAAAATATTGGCAGATGTGGGGCTATTGAGCATTCCTTGTAGGATGATAGTCCCTTGATATCTCCTAATAGGCTGAGAATTATTGTAAGTAGGCCCTGTGAAGGCAAATTTTTCTCTATCCTTTTCTTGTAAAGGTATAGTGAAGAAACAATCTTCAAATCAATAACCATAAGATGCCATCTTTTGGTAATAGAGAAAGCAGCAGAGGGATTCCAGACTGTAGAGGTCCCATACATTGAATAATATTATTGACAACTCTTAGATCAGTCATCAGTCTCCATTTACCACATTGCTCTCGTACCAGCTGTTCTAAGGCCTGCGACTTATCTTCAGCTAGAGGCCACTGCTTAACCCATATTGGTTTCTCAATTAACCATTTTAGCTTTTGGCTAAAGGTTTCCTAGTTGCTTTCTGTTCTTGTATAGCCTGATTGACTTGTGACCATTGTGTATAGTACTTTACAATATCCTTCCCAGAATTATGAGTTCCTGGGACTGCAGGAATGTTAATCTGGATATTCCATTGCTATAGCATAAATTAATTGCAATATTAGCCACATATTGCCTCAGCTTTCCTCTTGACCTTCTGGCCCAATAGAGTCAACCCATATCGTGTTTGCTTAACTTGAGATATGGTTCCAATTCCTAGTAATTGAACATGTGCCCCTTGAAGAGGCCAATTTGGATGCCAAGATTCTGGAGTAATGATACTCATATCCACACCTGTGTCTATCAAACCAACAATTATAATGCCATTTATGCACACTCTTAGCTTTGGTTTTTGATCATTTATAGAAGTCTGCCAGAATATACATTTGATATTTCCTATTGGGATTTTTGAAATTTTATGCTTCATGAAAAGTCTGCTGGATACTATGGGCCTATAGGCTGAAGATGAATGCCCCAATGGTACAGAAGAACTTTGAGTGACCATCCAGGCTCAAGATGTGTCTGTAAATTCTAGAGTTTTGGAAGTTGCTTACAATGCACATCCTGTTTACTTAGGTAATATATTCTTCTGGAGTCTTTCATGGAGTTGAAGAATTGATAATTATAGTTTTCCTTAGTTATGATAAAAGATAATGTAGCTATAAATATCAAAACTGTAATTCTTACTTGATACCTGTTTTGTTATATGTAATTTTACTATGTTGAATATAAAGCCTTCCTTTTCATTTAAACAAAAAAAGGGGAGGTGATGTGGGATTCCCCTCTGTATGCTATGAATATCATTGGTTAATATAGGAACTGCTTTGTGCCTATAGCAGAACTATAGGGAAACAGAGCTAGGTGAGCAAAACTAAACCGAAAGTTGGGAGAAAGGAGGCAGAATCAGGAAGCCAAGGAGCTGCCACCAGATACAGATGCTGGGAACTTTATCCGGTGAGCCACTGCCATGTGGTGATACACAAACTTATGGAAATGGGTTAAATTAAGATGTATGATTTAGCCAATAAGAAGTTAGAACTAATGGGCCCAGCAGTGATTTAAATAATATGGTTTCTGTGTGATTATTTCAGGTCTAAGTGGTTGGGAACCAACAAGCATCCCCCTCCTTTAAACTAATCTGCCTAAGGATAACACCACATACAGCAACATGGGCCTCTTACATCTATCTAATTAAGATAGCACCCCACAGACTTGCCTAGAGGCCAATATCATGAAGGCATTTTCTCAACTAAAATACCTTCTTGCTATCTTGCTATATATGTCTAGATTTGTGTCAAGTTGACAAAAGCAAACCTGCACAAATGGGGAGATGAAAAATAGATAGATAGGTGGATAGATGGATGGTGGAGTGATGCAGGAAGTCCTTTTGTATATGTGTTGCTTTTATTGATTAATGAATAAAGAATCTGCATTGTCTTATGATAGGGCAGAGTAGAGCTAGGTCAGGGAAACTAATATGAATGCTGGGAGAAATGAGGCAGACTCAAGAGATGCCATGTAGCCACCAGAGGGGAAAGACCTGAGCTCTCAGTAGAACCTAGCTGGTAGGCCATGAATCTCATGGTAACATATAAAATAATGGAAATGGGTTAATTCTAGATGGAAGAGCTAGCTAGGAATATGCTCAAGCTATTGGACAAGCACTATTGCAAAAAATATAGATTCTCTGTGGTTATTTCAGGGATGATCAGCCAGTAACAAACAAGCAACCTCCTACAACAGATTGGTGCACCAACATAGCTGCCTATATACACATAAAACCTGAGAAAACATAGAAAGGAATTCTAGACACACAAAAAAAGTGTTTAGCCACATTTTTGGGGTGGTGCTGGCATGCTGCAGCTTCCTTAAGAAAGGTCTTCCTGATTCAATGGTAGCAGAAAAACAAACACCAAACAGAGTTTCAAAATGGCAGCTTCCTGGACTCTGCTGCTAGCATGAACTCTGGCTCTTTCAGGAGACCGAGAATTTAAATGGGGTTTGTGAGCAGCATGTTACAAACTGCATAATGGTGTGACATAGACCCAGTATATACCTGGAACTGGGGAAATGTGTGTGTAGCTTTCATGGGTGATAAACATGCCTCTACTTTGTTGGGTGGGCAGAGCCAAAGGCAAAGCAGTGTTAGTCCTACTAAGGCTGCTTAATGTCTTTAGAAGCACTCCTGGACAGAAAAGGATTTCAAATACACAATATGACAGATTCAGATATAAAAGACCACTAAAGGACACATAGTGTGTTCAAAAATTGTATGTATGCTTGGGAGAGAGAAGAAAAAAAGTAAAGTGTTATAAAAAGTTTATAAAAAATAAAGCAAAGTCTTTAAAAAAGACAGAATAAAGTTGTAGAAAAATAATAGAGTAAGAAAAATAAGCCATGTAAAGATGAAATATACACAGAGAGTCTGGATTATGTATATTATTATATTTTCTTTGAACAGTTTGACTGTGAAGGAGCTAAGTACAGGGAGACATTTCATTGTATGGACTGCTAACCTAAACCAACCTATATATTTTAAAGGTATCATGACTTCAGAATTTGAATCTAAGGATTTGTTTCTTTGGAAAAGAGATTCTTCTTTTATTTCCACAGAAGATGAGAGTCTATTTAATCTTATAGATTCATGTGCTCTGATGGACCAAGGACCCCTGAAAGGCCACTGTGAATAACCCCTAAAATTACTTCATTCAACAAAAAGCAGGAAGCAGTTTAGAGAGAACTATGCCCAAATTCCCTGGTATTGCTTACAAATGTTTTTTACATTTAAATGGGGATATGCTGTAGAGATTTGCATTGGTATGGATCTTGCTTTATTGATACAAATTTAAACTCAATTTTATTATATAGGATATATATGTATTTTATATATATATTTCTGCTCTTGTTTAAGGTATTATATTTGTGCAGTTCACGTAAAATGTAATGTATAATTAAGAAATATAGTTTAATAGATAATCATCTATAATAGTCAAGTTTGTTGACATGTTAGTTAGGTTTTTCTAGGTATATAGAGATATTTCATTTAGATGGACATTCTCCAAATCTTTAGAAGACCTTCAGAATATGGCATTTAAAATGTTTTAAGAACATTGCATTTTCCATTACAATGAGACACATCTGCTCCTGGCAGCACCAATATACTTCAAGAGGATTATGGGTATCAGAGAAGCTCCTTATTGAGTTTGGTTAGCCATTTGTGCAAGAAACTGCTCTTGCCTGAATTTCTTGAGTGGACTTGCAGGACCCACAGAAAAATAACTGCTATATCTGCCTAAAGAAGTTGAGACAGTCCTTTGGAGTTCCCGTTTCATGAAAGAGTCTGCCAAACATTCTGCAGGACAGAGAAGAAAGTGATTGACAAACTGCCAGTATAGGCAGAACTGTCTTTGAAATTTCCTGCTTTGTGGCAAAGTCTGCTGGATATTATGGACTTGTAAGCTGAAGATGGATGCTCTAATGATAGAGAAGGACTTTGGGTGACCGTCCAGGCAGTGAGGTGTCTCTGTCAGTTCTTGAATTTTGGAAGTTGCTTACAAAGCACTTCCTGTTTATTTAGGAAATATTATATCCCTCTGGAGTCTTTGATGGAGTTGAAATAGATAGTTATAGTCTTCCTTCTTTATGATCAAAGATAAAGTAGATATAAATATTTAACTTTAATTTTTGCTTGATACCTCTTTAGTTATATGTAATTTTACTATGTTAAAGTCAAAAGCTTCCTTTTTATTTAGAGAGAAAATGGGAGATGATGTAGAAGTACTTTTATGTATGTGTTGCTTTTATTGGTTAATGAATAAAGAATCTGCATTGGCCTGTTATAGGGCAGAGTAGAGCTAGGCAGGGGAAAACTAAAGTGAATGCTGGGAAAAAGAAAGTGGAGTCGGGAGAAGACATTTAGCCTTGTCAGAGGCAGGTGCTGGATGGAACCTTGTCAGTAAGCCACAGCTACATGGCCATACAAAGATAGATAGAAATGGGTTAAATTAAGATGTAAGAACTAGCCAATAAAAAGCTAGAGCTAATACTCCAAGCAGTGATTTAATTAATACAGTTTCTGTGTGGTTATTTCAGGGTTGAGCAGCCATGAACAAACAAGTGGCCTCCTACAACAGTGGAGAGATGGGTGGATAGATAGATAGATAGATAGATAGATAGATAGATAGATAGATAGACAGACAGACAGACAGACAGATGGTAGATAGATAGATTCTCAAAGACATATATATACATACATATATACATATATATATATACACACACACACATATATATATATATATATACAGGCATTAAGATAAAAACTGACAAATCTCTTTTAAGGGAGAATCTATCTCAGTGAATAAATATAGTGATACATGTTGAAATATGTTTACAACAATATTTTATGACATATGAAAACCATTTAAATATTTCAATGAAAGCAGTATCTGTTTCACAAAAGCAAAAACAACCAAACAAAAATAAACAAAAAAGATGAACAGTGGTGAAACACATATTTAATCCCAGCACTCAGAAATCAGAGGCAAGTGAATTTCTGTGAATTGAGACCAGCCCATATCTGCTGAGAGAGGTAAGTCAGTTTTCTCCAGTGGATGTCACTGGGTATATGAATTTACACTCTACACCAGGCCTCATGCTCAGGAGTTGGTCAACAAGAGGAGTGTTGTGTGCGTGTGAGAGTGTATATGTGCATGTATGTGCATGCATGTGTTTCTTTCTTCTTTGTTTTGGTTAAGTGAGAGGGAGCATGAATTTGGGTAGTGGTGGAGAAGGGGCTTGAAGGAGTTGTGGGAGGGGAAAGAATATGACTGGAGTTTATTGTTTGAAATTGTCAAAAATATTTAATTAAAAAGAATATGAAAGTTTTTTCTTTATGGCTCATAAATTTGGCATCTTGATTCCCACTCTAAGGCAAATATGTCTTTCTCTTTATAACACTTAGTTCTTTATTATTAATTGTAGTGGTATATGAACTTTATTTTGATAAATAAATCTTGCCTGAAGATGAGAGGCAAAGTTTAAGTCCCTAGAGGTCAGGCAATGGGACAACCATTATTAATCCCAAGATTTGGAAGACAGTGTCGGATGGATCTCTGTTAAATTCGAAGCCACCCTGGGCTACACAAGATCAATGCAGAAAAAAAAAATCCAGGTGGTGGTGGCTCACACCTTTAATCCCTGTCCTAGCAGTAGAGGGAATATAAAATGGGGGGAGAGAGAGGCTTAGGCTGTTTAGTCTGTGGTGTCTCAGCCTTGGTAGAAGTAAGACTTCTCTAGTTGTTTGGCTGCATTGCTTTTCTGGTGTTGCAGGGAGGGCTGCTTAGCCCTGAAATAATCACACAGGAACTATATTAATTAAATCACTGCTTGGCCCATTAGCTCTAGATTCTCATTGGATAACTCTTACATATTGATTTAACCCATCTCCATTAATCTGTATATTGCCACATGGCAGTGGCTTACCAACAAAGTTTCAGCAAGTATGACTCTGGTGGTGGCTCCATGGCTTCTCTCTGATTGGCCCTTCTTTCTCTCAGCATTCAGCCTAGCTTTACCTGCCTACATAAGTTCTACTTTGCTATGTGTTCAAAGCAGCTTCTTTATTCATTAATGGTAATCATAGCACACAGAGGGAACTCCCACATCACCACCTCTTCTTTGTTTAAATAAAAAGGAAGGTTTTATCTTTAGCATAATAAAATTACATATAACAAAACATATATCAAGCAATAATTACAGTTACAATGTTTATATCTACTTTATCTCTTATCATAACTAAGGAAAACTATATTATTACTAGCTACTCTTCAACTCCATCAAAGACTCCAGAAGGATATAATATTACCTAAGAAAACAGGAGGTACATTGTAGGCAACTTCCAAAACTCTAGAATTGACAGAGATATCTTGCTGCCTGGATGTTCACCCAAAGTTCTTGTGTTCCATTGGGGCATCCATCTTCAGACTACAGGCCTATAGTATCCAGCAGACTTTTTCATGAAGCAGGAAATTTAAAAGACAGTTTCACTTATATTGGAAGGTTGTCAGTCACTTTCTTCTGTGTCCTGCAGAATGTTTGGCAGACTGTTCCATGTAGCAGTAACCATGAAGGGCCATCTTACATTTAGGCAAGTTCAGCAGTTATTTCTCTGTGGGTCCTGCATGTCCAGTTTATCAAACTGTCCAGGCAAGACCATTTTCTTGCCCACATATCTAACCAACTCCATAAGGAGCCTCTTTGGTGCCCATCTTTCTCTTGAAGTAGCTTTTGCTAACAGGAGCAGATGTGTCTCATCATCATGAAAAGTCCTAAGTTTTTAAAACATTTTAAGTGCCATATTCTGAAGGTCTCTGAAAGTTTTGAAGAATCCCTAACTAACTGAAATATATAAGCTTGACTATTATAGATGAATATCTATTAACTTGTATTTCTTAATTATATATTACATTTTAAATGAGCTACACAAACACAATACCTTAATCAAAATCAGAAATACACACACACACATATAGAAAAATTGATCTTAAATTTGTATCAGTAAACCAAGATCCATACCAATGCAAATTATTCATATCTATATTATATTCCTCTTTAAATGTAAAAAAAATAATAGTATTTAGAAATATGGGTGTAGTTTTCTTTATATTTCTTCCTGCTGATTGTTGGGCATAGTAATTTTGGGGGGGTGTTCATGGTGACCTTTGGTGGTTCTTGTTCCATCAAACCACACCAGTCTGGAAGCAATCCACAGGTTCTCATCCTCTGTGGAAACAAAAGAAGAACCTCTTTTCCAAAGTAACATATCCTTAGAATCAAATTCTGCAGTCAAGATACTTTTATGTTGGTTTAACTTAGCAGTACATACAATAAAATGCCTCTATGTATGAAACTTACTCATAATAAAAATTCAAAGATAATACAATAATATACATAATCCAGACTCTCTGTGAATTTTCCATTTTTACATCGCTTATTTTTCTTTACTCCTGTTAATCTATGACTGTCTTACTCTGTCTCTTTAAATACTTTACCCTTTTTTAAAGTATTAATTTTATTTTATGACTCTCTATATTCTTTTTCTTCTCTCTTCCAAGCCTAAGTACATTTATCCAACACTATGACTCATCTGGATTTGTCTTTATTGCATATCTGTAATTCTTTACTGTTCAGGAGTGCTTTTTAAAATGCTAAACACTTTTGAAACTTAAGCTACACCATTACTTTGGTATATATAGTATTTCCTGCTTTCCTGGCCAGTCTAAATCTTAAACTGCATCATTACTATGTTATATATGGTACTTTCTGCTTGCTGCACACAGTCCAGCATGGTGGAGCTTTTTGCTGATTCTGAGAGCCATGCCCTCATGCCCATTCTCAGACACACAGCTAGTCCATGCAACTATTAGGCAAGCTGCAGCAGTCTGCTCACAAACCTCATCCAAATGCTCAGTTTCCCAAAAGAGCCAGAGATCTCACTGGCAGCATGGCCCAGAAAAGTGGAATTTTAAAATGGTGCAGCCTTTTTTTTTCTGCCATAGCTGAGTCAGCAAAACCTCTCTTAAAGGAGCTGAGGCATGCTGACAGTAAACAGCAAGAAGCTGTGTTAAACTCTGTATTTTTCTGTCTAGAATTAAGCTCTCTCACGTTTTTAAGTAGAGTTTAGTTTGCTACATTGGCACCAATTTGTTGCAGGGAACACTGCTTGTTGGTTCCCAGCTGCTTAGCCCTGAAATAATCACACAGAAACTGTATTAAGTAAATCACTGCTTGGCCCATTAGCTCTAGCTTCTTATTGGCTAACTCTTACACATTATTTTGGTTTTTGTGTTGAGCCCCAATTTCTTTCTCTGGATTTTTATTATTTGTGATACAATTAATATTTTGAGTAATATGCTTGCTAGGAGTTGTAATCTTTCTTTTAGCTTATTTTTCATGTTTGATGGCAATGTTTGTACATATTTGAAAAAGAAATTTTATATTCATATATATTACAAATACTTTTCCAGTTTGTTGCTAAATATTTATTTGTTATTTACCCTGCTTAATATTCTGGGAATTTTACTTACAAATTTTCTGCTTTTTGCTTTGCCTAGACTTTCCCTATCATAGTGTCATATAAAATGTGTATTTATTTTCTCCTATATCACTATAGATTAATTTCATCATATGTATTTCTTTAACCTTATTGAAACTTATAATGTCAAAACCAGAGTGGAAATCTATATCTCACTTCCCAATTTCTAATACCACTCTTATGAGAAACTTTATCATATGCTCTGATTTCTGTATTGACTCTATTTTGGGCTTATTGTTTTCACACCAATACTCACTGTCTTGATGTTGTTATGTGCCTTGGAGTTTCTGAAGTCCTCTCACTCTTTTCAATTCTGATTCTATTTCAGCTCCAAGTAGTTACTGTGAGAAGGCCATTTTTAAAGGGTCACTCTCTTTTTTATTTTTGTACTGATTTTCTCCTTAAAAAAATCCTTGGACATGTGGACTTGAGGTATGTTTTAGTACATGTGTATATGATGCATTATGAAATGTGCCTGTGTATGTGTGTGTATGTGTATGTGTGTACGTATGTGTCCTGCCATATGTGTGAAGATGAGAAGACATCTTGAGTTATGGGTCCTTGCATCCATCCTGTTTGAAAAAATTGTCTTTTCCACTGCTGAGTATACCAGGCTCTGTGGGCTGCAATCTTTTAATGATTATGGGATTATGGATGTGTGCTAGCACAGCTGGTTTTTTACTTGGGTTCTTGCAGGTCCTCAGGCTTGCAAGGTAAGCATTTGACTGACTGTGCATTAGACTCTCTGTCTAATATCTAATATTAGATATTTTTCCTCACTTCTTTTTATGACTTTCTTTTCTGGTTTTGTGCATATTCATTTTTGAAGGGAGTACTGTAATAACGTCTAAATTGAAGATGTTCTGGGCTAGAGAGTGTAAACATTCTGTAAAGACAAACACTGACTTCTTATCTGACAGTACCTGCATTTTTACAGTCCATAGGGTCACCACTATTTATAATAAATAGATAGGTACAGAGGATCAGGTTTCATCAGAGTATAAATATTTCTTGAGACAGTCTCATGATAGTTGATTTTAAGGTTAACTTGTAGCACAAATAATAAAAACCCAGAGACAGATATTGGTGTTCAACCTGAAGATCAGAAAAGCAAAGCAGCCAGTCACTGGCTTTTACCTCTATGTCAGACTGAAATGGTGATTCTGCCTCCATGAGTTCTCAGATTGAGACTGAATTAAGATGTGTCTCCTGCTGTCTTAACATTCCTCTCTAGTGCTGATATTAAAGGTGTGCACTACTACTGCCCGGCTTCTGTGGTTAACTAGTGTGGCTACTGGGATTAAATATGTATGTCACTGCTGCCTGGCCTGTATGACAGACAGGTGTGGCCGTTTTACTCTCTGATCTTCAGGCCAGGTTATTTATTAAAATACAAATGTAATATCACTACATTAGCTAACCTCCAGTTGGATTCAGTTGAGTCAGTAGCCTCACCAGGATGCTCTTCTGACTGCCTTAACTGATGTGGAAAAAGTGAATGTGGGAAGCGCCTTCTGTTGGTACCCCAGATAAAAAAGCTGTGACAGAAGCACAATTTCTCACATTTTCTTGCTCAGCCTTCCCTCTTGTCACTGAATGTATTTCAAGTGTCATCATTGACTAAGACCAATAGCTTTCTAGGAGGTTCCAGCTTTGTGGATGAAGCCAAGCCACTGTCTGCTTTTCAGTCTTTCAGGTGCTTAACAATAGTTTTTACTATTTAAATCAAAATACCTTTAGTAATTTCTCCATCCCTTTTCTCTGTCTCTGTGTCTGTCTCTGTCTCTGTCTGTCTGTCTGTCTGTCTGTCTGTCTCTCTCTCTCTCTCTCTCTTTCTCTGTGTGTGTGTGTGTGTGTGTGTGTGTGTGTATGTATCCAAACTTTCAGAACTGTTCTTCTAGACAACTCTTGCTAATACCGGTATATTGTCTTATATGACACTGTGTATAGACTCAGAATAGTTATATATATCATATATGCAAAGTTGTAGAGTGCAGGAACTCAAGTAAATTATAATATGAATATGGCAACTCCCTTCCTTTGGGTTTCCAATTAACTTCCATGATGTAATTTACCCTCTTAACAGCCAGGTAGGATCTGTCTAAGCCAATTTTCTTGAAGTGTTAAATATTTTCTGTAAATATATTAATATTATTTTGGGTTCCTGTGGATTTATCTTCAATATTCAACCACTAATATATTCAGACAATTTGGTTACCTCAGATGTGTCAGATGTTAGAGTGACATATGGAAGAGCTGCACTAGTTTCTCACTGAACAGGGAAGAATGAAGGTGTTGCTTTATTTAGCAAAGAATGAGAAGCCTCCAGTAGATGTTTTCTTCATTAATGACTCAAGGCTTAACAGCACATCTCGCACTTTCAGATGGGATTAGAAATATATACCAGCTCTTCTTTTATTTTTACTTTTACAATACCTTCTCTTTACCAAATAAAATTATGGGTTTCATCATAGAATTTTCATACACACTTCACTTTTGTTGGTCCTCCCTTGTTCCTCTCCTTTCTGACCTCTAACCACCTCATTCTCTTACCTTTCTGACCCAACTGGTTCCCTGTTGACAGAGGTTTTTGTCCCACCTGGTCTCATAGCCATTCAGTCCCAAAGAAACAAAGAGAGGCCTAGATTAATTATAAACTGTTTGGCCTATTAGTTCAGGCTTCTTATTAACTAACTCTTACATCGTAAATTAACACATAATTCTTGTTTGTGTTAGTCACACGGCTTGATACCTTTTATCAGTGAGGCATTCTTACCTTGCCTCCTCTAGGTCTGAATGGTCACTCTAGACTGAGCCCTTCTGCTTCCTAGAATTCTCCTAGTCTGGTTGCTCTGCCTATACCTTCTGCCTGGCTACTGGCCAATCAGCATTTTATTAAACCAATACAAGTGACAAATTTTTGCAGGGTACAAGACCATTGTCCCACAGTATCCCCATTCTGTTTTTAAGTCACATGTACTCTGTTACCCTCTGGGCTTCTCTTTTCCACTTGTCCTGAATACTTTTGTTATTTTATAACATACAACAACACCCCATAACTTAAGTCATATGTACTCTGTTACCCTCTGGTCTTCTCTGTTTCACTTGTCATGATTATGTTCTTTATTTTATAACATACACCCCATAGCACATACTTGTAAACATCAAATGCTAAATATAAAACTTTAAGACAAAGTGCAATATTTATTGTTCTAGATCCAAGTTGCCTCACTTTCATCTTGCTGTAAAGGTCATCATTTCCTGTTTCTTCACAGCTAAGTAAAAGTTCATTTTATATATATACCACATTTCTTTCATCCATTCTTCTGTGCCTAACTTGGCTATAGTGAATAGAGAAGCTGTAAACATGCATTTCTATGGTGCACTGACTCAGCATACTTCAGTTTATCTTCCCAGAGTGGTGGAGCTATGTCACATGGTAGGTTTATTTTCTGATAGTTAACTTTGCTGTTTTTGTTTTGTTTTTCTTTGTTTTAAAACCTCTTACTGATTTCCCTAGTAGCTGCACCCATTCAGACTTACAATAGCAGTGAATAAGGTTTGCCCTTCTCCACATGCTCACCAGCATCTGCCCTCTAAGCCAAATTGTGAAATGGAAGCTCCTTTGGATCTGCATGGTTATGAGTGCTCACTTTAACTGTCAAGGATGGACTTCATAAGCATTGGGAATGTGACATTGTAGTAGAAAATGGACATGAAAGCAAACAGGTGATGGTGGTCTAGCCAACTTTGACTGTATATATATTATGTGTTTTTTTATTAGCTTCTAACAGATAGAATAAAAATACTCCTCTAAATTTTATCATGAAAAGTAGTGTGGCATAGTTTATCCTTGAAATGGCTCAATTAGTCACAACTCCAGGCTCAGCTTTCTTCCTACTCTGTCATCTATCAATTCCCTGCAATTTTTATGCCTTCCTTGATCAGTGTGAAAATTAAACTAGATAATACAAACCAAACTCCTACCACAGATACCAGCTCATTGTAAACAGTCTACAAGTGTTGTCGGCATTTATTCCTGACAGCTTAACTCACACAGGTAATACTGTGATGACTTTTGAAAGAATAATTCAGCATCTATAGAAAAGGAAATTATCTGTTTATTGGTTGCTTGGCTATTGTTAGTATAAGAATCTGGAGACAGATCAGCTTGTCTGAGATCTTAACTATCTCAGTTTATATCACAGCAAAGCCAATCCTTTTTGATGAAAATGTAGAAGATATTAGTATCAACATAGTGCTCAGATTGAACTTGGCTTTTAATCCTGGGTACTGCAGAAGTAGAACATGGAAAAGGTGAAAGCCAAGTTTTCTTATGATTGTGGTAAGTGGAGAGGTTTAGCCAGCAGTTTTTGCTGGAAAGCTGATTCTGGAGACACAGGGCTCAGACAAGACAGCATGAAAGTGGGAATGCAATATAAGAAACAGCATGCTACATGATATAGTCTTTGCACCTGCTTTGCAGAGTTTTCTTTCAATTCTTCCATTCTGAAACATGAATTTAAATGTAATACCCCTAGCTTCTGTTTGAATATATTTTGTCTGAAATGCTTTCGTTTGTTTGTTTTGGAAGTTTGTAGTATTAGGACTTGAACCTAGAGCCTGTAAGTGATCAAAATACAAATTTAGCCTGAGAAATAGAGTGTGGTGCTCATAGTAGTAAGGATCTTGGTTAGCAAAATCCATCTCTGTAGTGGTATCTGAATCTGGAGAATGGATTAACATCAGTAAAGAATAAGAAAGAGTCCCATCCTATAGACATTCTAGTAATTATATTATAGTGCCCACTTTTAAAAAACATTTTTATTAAAGTTTAGACAAAACTGTTCAGAATCCAAACCTACTGCTGTCTACATTCTAACTTATAAATCCTGCTGTGTGGAGTGTGTTTCCCAAAGGGCATTGTTACTACCTTATATTGCTACTCATCAGACTTTTTCAGTATTTCCCATTTGTGGTACACCATTGGCAAAGACTTTTTTTTTTTTTTAAATGAGGCTGGGAGGAGAGGATATTCCTGCTTTTGTTAAAATCCTTTGCTGGATTTCAGAGGTCACTTTAGGCCCTTTAGCTTGTTCTATTTAGAGCCAAATCCCTCCTGAATTGAAAGACTGCACTATACTTTGGGATGGGAGAGTGGGTGTGAGGGTCTCAGGAGTCTCCAGACTGTACTCAGAGATGTTTTAATTGCCCTTCCTTCCAAGTTAGATTTCTCTAATTTCTAGCAGGCTGGAATGACTCAGACTGCTAATGACAGCTCATTTAGTGAAGTAACAGTTGTTTGATACTCACAGGGAATGAAGCTTTCTGATGATGCCTCCTGCTAGGCGGGATATTTACTGTAATGCGAATTAGCATGAAGTGGGCTATTAGTGAGGGAAATATCTCATGACAAATGGTAGTCAAAGGAAACATAGAGAGCAGAAAAGAACTTTCAGACAGGATTCATTCCTGGATCTGAGGCTGTAACTTTCCATTTCACTCAATGGAACAGATACATCATCACAACTCCTTATTACATGCATTTAAGAAAACAAAGGAGCAGGTTGCCCTGGGCAATATGGCTTTCTTTGTCTGTCTGCCTTTGGGAAACACACTCCACACAGCAGGATTTATAAGTTAGAATGTAGACAGCAGTAGGTTTGGATTCTGAACAGTTTTGTCTAAACTTTAATAAAAATGTTTTTTAAAAGTGGGCACTATAATATCATTTTGGTAATTGAATTTGATTGATTTCCAATGGTCTGATTTTGAAGACTAGTTTAATTCATTGTTTTCTTTTTTAATTTTTTAGTCATGAAAACAGGATGGAAGCTGCAAAGACAGTGCTGCCACAAGGCCCATTGTGGTGGTGCCAGCATGCTGGGCCTTGTTCTCAAAGAAGGTTAATTTGTTCTGAGATTTGCATCTAGTAAAAAAAATGTGGTTCCCACCAGTTTTAATTTTTTTTTCATGTCCTTGGATTCCTTTTTCTTGCATTACATAGGTGGCTGTATGGACAAAACCAGATGCTTTAAGAAAGTGGACTCAATGTACGTTAGCCCAGGATGCCCCTCTCCTCTCCATGGAGGAGGATAATTAACCATGACCACCTTCCCTGCTTAAAAGGATTGTATTATCTAAGTTGTCATTACTTTTCTAGCTCTGAGTTGTCATTCATAAACCTGAGAAAATTATATTCTTATTTACTTTTTTTTTTCGAGACAGGGTTTCTCTGTCTAACAGTCCTAGCTGTCCTGAAACTGTCTTGTTTTTGTAGATCAGGCTGACCTCAAACTCAAAGAGATCACTGGCCTCTGCCTCCTGAATGCTGGGATTTAAGGCGTGTGCCACCACCACCTGGCACTTATTTACTTTTAAAACACAGTATCATTCAAAATGTTTAATGAATTTATATATGAACAGAATGGTATTCTCCCTTGGGAAGTCTCTGAGGATGTGTTTCTGTTTGCAGACTCCAGTAGGAGACATTTCCTGGATTGGTGGTGTGAAGAATTCACTCCTCGACTAAGAATGAGAATTCAGAGAAAACAAAGTTGACTGAATATGCTTTGATATTCCTTGATGAAAGAGTCTTTCTGATGACTCTTCTGACCTCTCCTTCTTTCAGTCAAGATCTTCTCAACACTTGAAATTACTCTTCTGGGAATACCTTCACCCATCTCCCTTACAGGTTCAGGTTGTGTTGCTACAGTTTTCCCGGGAACGTTGTTTGACTGGTTATACTATCAAAGCCTCATGTTTTTTCTTTCCTATGAAATATGTTTTTCTTTCTTTCTTCCTTCCGTCCTTCCTTTTTTATTTTTATCTTTATTTATTTATTTTTTGCCTATGGGTTTTGTTCTTGACTCTGTGACAAGTATAGTGTTGCTTGTTGTCAATCAGTTTTATCTTAGGTAAATAGTGCAGTTTCTGGTAGATTATAAAATGCTGTTGAATGAGCATATAAATGCATTGGAGAAAGACTTTCTTATAAACAATTTTTAGAAATTGTCAATAGTTTTATTTATATTCATGGAAAATAAAACTTTCTCCTTAGTATGTTAGAATTAGAGGAATTGGTTCTGTCTTTGCAAAGGTGTTTTGGTTACTTTATTAGGTATATATTTTTTATATTATACATATATTGTATATGGATGATGTGAAGGATAACATTTCTCTAAACAATTTTTGTTCTTTTTTTCTTTTCTTTTTCTTTTTTTTTGATATAGGGTTTCTCTGTGTAGCCCTGGCTACCATGGAACATGCTCTGTAGATCAGGCTGGCCTCAAACTCAGAGATCCACCTGTCTCTACCTCCCAAGTGTCAGGATTAAAGGATGTGCCACCACTGCTGGGCATAGAAATTTCATCTCTTAATTGTTATTTTTCAAAGAGTCAGAATGCTATCAGTTGATTTCCTGTCTGTTATGTAAGTGATTAATCCACTTTCCGTCCTGCCAGAGAGGTTTACATAATGAAAGCACTCACATCCAACTGGCTGTGCTCAGATTTGATCTTACTTGATTATTGTCAACAGACAAACCAGTGAGTAAGAAGGTAAGGAAGGGGGCACTGATGGGCAGGAGACAAGGCTCTCAAAGAAGCTACTCTTAAGGTACTAAGTAGATGAAACTGCCAGTGCTGGTCTGGCACCCTCCCTGGATGGGCCATTTGCTGCTCCTCACAGTCACCCTGCCTTTGTCATCTGTATCTTTACACTTGGGTCCAGTTACAGGCTTCTCTGTACCTTCACATACCATACCTTTACTTCTTTCCCTCCTTGAAACAGAACACAAATCTGATTATTAAAGATTCAGTGTCACTAAATGTCATGTGTTTTACTAAACAGACTTTTAAAAACCCTTTGTGATAAGTTTTCTGTTTTATCCCTCATTCTTTTCTTTCTCATTCCTAGCAGATAATGCACAACTTCACTTAACAGAACATTTCCCATTTGCCCTTTGTGTGCCCACACTTTCATGGCTCAGTGGCCCTTCTGCTTGGGTACCATTGTTTTCATGACATCCATCTGCTTTTTTCCCGGTGTTCCTCCCTCCTTTGTCTCTGTCTTTTCTTTTGGTCTGAGACAGGGTCTCATGGAGCCCAGGTTGGCCTCAGGCTCTCCGTGATTGACAATGACTTGACCTTCATTAAGCCTAGGTTGGCTTCAGATTCTCCATGGTTGAAGATAACTTGAACTTCATGGAGCCCAATTTGTCTTGAGGCTCTCCATAGTTGAAGATGACTTGACCTTTATGGAGCCCAGGTTGACCTGAGACTCTCCATAGCTGATGATGATTTGACTTCTGATCTTCCCTCTCCAGGTGCATTCTGGCATCTTCTCCTTATTTTGTTGTGGATTCATTTTAGTATTTTCCACTCTCTGTATATGTATGAAGTCTGATATTTCTAACCAAATGAAAAATAACTTTATTCTACTCTCTGGTCATTGTGTGACATAATATCATTGTCTTGACAATCAAACTCCAGACTCTGACTGCAGTACCTTTTGCCTCTGCTTCTGTTGCTAAATTCAACACCCAGCATTTCCAATCTATTCAGTGTTACTGTAGAGCCCTTCAAATCACATTTAATGTTTTTCTTTGTCCTCTTACCCCTTTATGTCTTGAGGTGAATTAGTTGATTTCTCATTGCTATGACAAAAAACAACTAAGTAGAAGAAGAATTTTGTTTTGGTAAAGAAGGCCCACTCCGTGGTTTCAGGGGAAGCATGGTAGAAAGCATGGTAGGTTGCGGTAGGATGTAGCTGGGACTCCTCACATTCATCCTGGCATATCAGGAAGCAGAGAACAGGCTGCACTGGTGATCCTTTTCTCCTTGTATTCACGCATTTACTTCCCTGCACAGTAGCACAAGGAGTACATGGTGAATAGAGCGGTTCCCCACATAGAAATCAAGATGCTGCAGGTGAGAAGAGGAGACCAACGATAAGGCAGGTCCTTCCCACGAAGCCCATGCTTCTTCTGCCATATCCACATGCAACCTCTGCATCACTCAACAGACCAGCCAAAATTTCAGCAGATTCCATCACTGATAGTCTGGAAAATTCATCATCAACTTCCTTCCCTAAAGGCCTAGACCTAGGTGTATTGCATGGGAGACAAATATTTCAACATGTGGATCCATCGCTTATATAAACATCTATTATTTTAATTTGCAGATATTATATTTTATCATTACATAATGGGAAATGACATAATTGTATGGTGCCACGGTGCCTCCATGTTACGAGTATGCTGGCTTAAGAGCCAAAGCACCATTTGCTGACTTGGTAAAAACAACTCCTGCATGCGCTTTCCTATGAAAGGAATCGTATGACAGGCATCGTATGACTTGACCAATCGGGTCGTCCTATGATCGCGCTATACTGACTTGAGCCTATCAGGCGATGACACATCAGGGCTTTGTTCGGCACTGCTTATAAGCGAGCCGCGCGGGGGATAGTGGTCCTTTAGCCTCTCTCATTCATAAAGTGTGTGTCCCAATAAAGTGTGTGCTGAGAAGAATCCTGTTGTAGTCGTCTCTTCTGCTGGCGGATGCGGCGCTACACATAATAATTTTGCTTAATATTTAAATGTGTCCTGTTCAGGAGAAGTCAAGTTATGTCTTAATATTTTTAGCAAATCCATAGGTGAGCGGTGGTGGTGCATGTCTTTAATCTCAGCACTCAGAAGGCAGAGGCAGGTAGGCAGATCTTTATGAGTTTGAGGATAACTTGGTCCACAAAGTGAGTTCAAGGCTAGTCTGGTACACAAAGTTCTAGTTCAGCTAGAACTGTAACACAGAGAAACCCTGTCTTGAAAAGCCAAAAAAAAAAAAAAAGTTATTGAATTCTAGCCTTAGATTTCTTTTAAATATTACATTTAAAATGTTTTCAACATATGCTTTCTTTTTACAATTGAGGATAATATATCCATAATAAATGCTTTGAAAATACTAAAAAAGAAACTCTTGTGATCCTCTAACTTAGCATGCTTTTTTTTTTTTAACAGTTTTCTCAATTACCTCCCAACCTTTCATCAGTGGATGCTTCGTATAGCTATAGTCACTGTGTTCTGGATGTATTTTTTTTCTGAAATATTAGTGGCCCCCTTTGTGCCACTAGTCATTCCCACATGTGCAGCTTCTCTCACAGTCTTCAATAAAACAATCTAAGAAAGGGCAGGGGCAGTCTCAAGAGTCAATCCCTCTGTTATCTTTCCCTTTGCAACAGGCCAGATTCAGGCTCACTGTTTGGTATCAGCTCTATTATTAGATATATGAAGAATTTACAAGGTTCATTGCTTTGCAACTTAAAAAAATGGGGAGCTGATGTCGTCCAAGAGACTGTCCTTAAAGTTACACAGACTGGTAAAGCAGGGTTTGTGTCCACCTGTGAAATAAATTTTCAACAATCTAATTATTCTCCTGCCAAGATAGAAACATAAAATGAGGCAGGCAAATAGAGGGCTAAAAGTCAACACTTCCCACACATCTCTGCCATCCGCAGCTGAGCACTGTCCCCAAGCACTCTAACTCTCAGGATGTTTGAATCAGTTTTAGACTGTGTTACCTAAAGCCTTGGTCATTACCCTTATTTGGGGGTAATGACAGTTATTTTTTGATTACATTAAAAAGTCCTTTACTTTGCCTTTTATTTGTTTACCTCTCCACTGTCTTACACTGTTTGTGTCTTAACTTGTATTTTGCTTCTTATTTGAAGTTTAATTTTAGAGGAACTTAACTTTTAATTTATTATACAAGTAAAATGTGTTATACATGTTTGGCTGAGCTCTTCTACTCAGAGGTATACCAAGAACATGGGTTGTCATCAGGCATCTTCCTTGATTGCTCTCCATCCTATTTTTTTTTTTTTTGAGGCAGGCAGCATGTCTCACTGGACTTGGAGCTGAACAATCTGTCTAGACTGTCTGTGAGAAGACTCCTGTGGCCATCCACCTGTCCCCAACTCCCCAGTGCTGAGGTTATATACAGCCATGTCTGGCTTTTATAGGAGCATGCATGGTTGCATAGCAAGCACCTTACCCACTGAGCCATCTACCTGGCCCTTAGTCTTCAATTGCTATTGCTAATAGTTATTATTTGTTATTCTGTTTTTTAAAAATCTCCACAAAGAACTACAATTCAATTGGTAGAAAACTTTCTTGGTAGGTTGTGAGGCCCTGCATTGAGTTTGTAGTTGAGAGTAAAATGCAAAAATAAACAAACAATGATAATCTCACTATTTTCACTGCTTACATACTTTGTTTCTAACTGAACCTAGAAATTTAGCAATAGCAATTCACTTTTCCTACCTCGTCCCTCCATAATATTTCCATGCATCATCTACCCATTCTTCCCTTCATTTCCCATTTATTTATCCATTTACTGTAAGCTGAATTACTTTTGTTAATTTCGTTGGTTTAGTTTATTTCATTTCCAGAATGGGCTAATTTCTTCAAATAAAATTTGTGGTCTGTTGATCTTTCCAAAATTATGAGCAGGAGTTAGAAGTCTCCCTTGGCATTTATGTACCAAACCCTACTGAAAATATACAATACACTTTTTATGTTCTCAATATTTTATTTTTAATGTAATTAAGCACTCACAAATTTTGATTTCTGACCTGATACCCTGGAGGCAAAACAATAAGTTTTCTACTTTGAAAACAAAATGCTTCCTTTGCACTCAATAATTGCATTATATTTTATTGTATTTATTGATGTCAATAATTGGTCTATAACTATACTTTGAATTTTCAGCCCATTTTATTGCCTTTTGCTTTTCTCTTATGAAAAAAAACCTCATTTTCTTCCCTTTTTTCATTTTTTATGGCCCTGGTTTGATTATTTTTTTTCTGGTGTGCTTACAGAGACAGATAATTATTTTAATATTTATACTCTTTTTTTTCTGAGACAGGGTTTCTCTGTGTTGCTTTGGAGCCAGTCCTGGAACTAGCTCTTGTAGACCAGGCTGGCCTCGAACTCACAGAAATCCGCCTGCGTCTGCCTCCTAAATGCTGGGATTAAGGCATGCACCACCACCGCCCAGCTTATTTTTATACTCTTAAACCTTTTCTATTAATGGTTAAAGTGTTTTCTTCTTTGAAGGCAAATTTGAGCAGCTGTTTTTGTCTAATAGAGACAGATGAACTTGCTGTATTCACTGCTGTCATTTTACTTCACTGTAAACAAGACTAGATTATATTGGATTACGCATTTTAGCTGCTGACTTCACATGGCTTCTCTTCCCAGCCACACACTATCAGATCTCTTGATTATGGCTCCATGTTATACTTTAAAACAAGAAGCCATTTCTTCTTAATAATGTTTTGTGTCTACCATCTACCAACCACTTTTGCTGGCCTGGTTCAATACCAGTTGCCTTTGCCTATGAGCATTTAATTTGTTACAAAGGCCACCAAGAATGATCCTTTTGATCTCTTGTCAGTGTCCTCTTCCAGCACATTAATCAATGGAGAATAAAGCCCAATATTTAGAATATTTTAAGCATCTTTGTAGTGATAAGTAATTTCTGTTAAAGGTTGATTCCCAGGAAAGAAATACAATCAGCCCCAAGCTCAAGTTTTATAAATCTGAAACTTTCTTTGTTCAGAAGAAACGGCAATGTAATGTATTCCTGATATAGCTTATAAACATTTACCAATCACATACAGCTTTGTGGTTTACAGCAGTTTTCATGGTTGGTTTTGGGTGCTCTACTTGTGTCTCTGTAATATTTAGTTCCTAAGTCTGAGGTAATCCCAATCTTTTGTATTACTCTGTACTTATACTGTCTAGTAGGGCAGTATATTTTCCACCCTGTGTAAGTACAGTGATTCCTCTTTTTGGGGTCAGGCAACCTAAAATCATGTAGGAATCCATCTATTCTTTTTTCCCCCCATGCTCTGTTCCTTCTTCCATTATAAAAATAGTATGAAGCATCTTGTTTTGGAAAATTTGAAACAATGCAGACCCTAATGTATGTAAAATACTGCTTCTGTTTATGCTTTTCAAGGGTGACTATTTAGAAATATCTTTAACTTATCATATATGTACATATATGTATATATTTTTAATTCCTAATATTTATGAAAATGTCATGGCAACAGGACTCTATTTTTTTAAAGATTTATCTTTATTTGTGTATGTATCATATGAGTAAGTTGCTCCAAGATTACATCTTGCCTGTACTGTTCTTCTCTCAAACTCTAACACAATGGCCCTTGATAGTCTTTCCAAAATTGTTCTGAAATTCTCTTTATAACGTGATGAAAAACCTAAAATCTGAAGCCCCAAGTTTCACAGTTACAATATGGCACCTATAATTTAGAGAACCAGGAAAATGGAAGACATTATTGACCATGATTCCAAAGACCTTTGAATGAGTGAGCTTGTGGCGGAAATCTTGGAATTGAAATCTAGAGAACCAGGAGCTACTATGTTCAAGGGTAAGAAAAAATGAAAGTCCCAGTTCCAGCACAGAGAGAGCATTTTTTTGTCCTTCACCATTGTGCTGTGTTCACTACAGCAGCTTGTCCATACTGGAGTTTCTAAACTCATTATGATTCAAATGTAAATCTAGCCTGAAAACACCCCCACAGACACACCCAACTTTCCCATCTATCTCGCCAGATCAAGTTGACATATATTTTTTTAAATAATAATTCTATAATTAACTCTTGGAGAATTTCTTGCAATGTGTTTTGATCATATTTTGCCCTAATCCCCTCTCCAGCTCCTAGATCCTCTTCTTCTCACATCCAATTGATGGGGAAGCCTTGTTAACCAATTATCTTTAAGAGGTGGGACCAAGTTAGGGCGTGGTATTCTGGGACTTGGAGAAAAACAAGGTATAGAAAAAAAGTGATCATAATAGAGTAAATACTTCTGAGCTATTATTTATGGATAATTTACATTGGTATACATTTTTGTATATTGATACAAGTTCAAATTATATTTTTTATTTCTGTTTACAGTATTTGTACACCTATACAAAGTTATTCCATCAGATTGTATACATGCATGTTTCTACCTCTGTTTAGGACATTTTATATATTGGTACAACTTTTAGGATATATTTTCATATTGCATTATATATTATTCTTACCTCTGTTCAAGATACTTCTACATTGTTTACATTTTGAGGTCATTGTCCTCATGTCCTCATTTGCTGCACATTTGTTTACAGATTATTTAATATTCTGACATGAAATCTTAGTCTTTAAGTTATACAGGTATTATACAGGTATTAAATATTATAGGTCAACAGTTGTTCTTGTTTGTTATATATAGTCAGATTAATTAGGTTCTTTAGATACATAGAGATTGTATTCTGCCTAGATAAGTAATCATCAACCACTTCAAGGATCTGCAGAATATGGCATTTAAATAATTTAGGGTTTTGTTGATATGAGACATGATTGCTCCTGACAGCACCAATCAATTCCCGAGAGAATGTTGAGCACTGAAGAGTTTGTTTTCTTTTTGGCACAAATGGCCTTTGGGCAAGGAATTGCCCATGCCTCAGCCACTGACAAAGTACATGGTATCCTGACTGGATAAGCAGGACATGAGGAAAAGGACTACTAAACCTTGTCTAGACAGGGTAAGACGGTTCTAAAAAATTCCCTGCCTCTGAAAATGGTCTGTCAGTTACACTAGGCCTTAGCCAAAGTTGGTTGCTTCAACGTTGCAAATGAGACTTTAGATGATTGCTCAGGTAGCCAATTGTCTCTGTCATATACTGCTTGCTTTGGAAGCTGCTTGATTGTGCTTCCTGCCTACTCAACTAATATTATCTCTCTTTTCAGGCATTTAATGGGGTTGAAGATTAGATAGTCATAGTTACCTTCCTCTTATGATTTAGCCAAGCTTACTTCCGATACAAGAATTAGACTCTTTCTTTGCTCTAGAGGGGATCACAGGTGTCCACGGATATGTCAACAACTAGGTACTTTGGCAGCAGAGGAGAAGGTGCCTGATCTAGCCTTGTCCCATAGTCACATTGATGAATATCTTGATCATCACCATAGAATTTTCATCTGATCAATGGAGATAGAGACAGAGACCCACATTCACATCAGAGCAATGGACTGAGCTCCCAAGGTCCAGTCGAAGAGCAGAAGGTAGGAGAAGATGAGCAAGGAAGCCAGGACTGGGAGAGGCTGGTCCACCAACCGAGACAGTGTGCCTGATCTAATGGGAGCTCCCCAAATCTACCTGGACCAGGACTGAACGAGCATATGATCAAACCGGAATCTCTGAATGTGGCTGCCAATGGGGGCTGACTGAGAAGTCAATGATAATGGCACTGGGACCTATCTCCTCTGCATGTATTATCTTTTTGGGAACCTAGTCTGTATGGATGTATACCTTCCTAGGCCAGGATGGAAGGGGGAGGGCCTTGGGCTTCCCACAGGGCAGGGTACCCTGCCCCCTCTTAAGGAAGCAGGGGGAAGGAGGAGGAGTAGTGGGGGAGCGGGAGGGGACCGGGAGAAGGGGAGGAAGTGTAATTTTTGAATGAAAAATAAAAGAATATTAAAAAAGACTTAGACTCTTTAAAATAGAATGTTTATTAAAATACTTGAAAAACGGTCGCACGGCCAGGTGCCCTCTGTGTGGTCCCCTTGCCGCACAGCTGAACTTGGACTTCTTGTTCCAGTTTTGTGAGTTTTCCCCTTTAAATAAATAAAAATATATTGTTTATCTTTAAGGTAGACTAGTTATATCTTGAATCAAGTTAACTTTCTCAACCAATATTTTGCTGTTGTTGATTTAATAACCCACTGAGTCCAGTTGCTATTGCATATATAACCATGGGTGTGAGGTTAAGCACTGAACCTACTGAGGACCACACCCTCGAAGAAAACTGACTCTTTCCCCCAGAAGCCACTAGATGTCAATAGAGGAAAGGCTCTTAAATCCCTTCCCTTCCTATGCTGCAATGTTGTGCAGCTTGGTCTTGTGCAGGTATTCAGGTGTTATAAACTCACAAATGTATCAGTTTGGCCATGTCCAGAAGACACTGTTTTCCTTAGTCCTTTCTGACCACTGGCTCTTACAGTCTTTCTGTGCTTCCTTCCATGATGCTTCCTGAGCCTTGGTGTGTGTGTGTGTGTGTGTGTGTGTGTGTGTGTGTGTGTGTGTGTCTGGTGTAGATGTTTCTATACTCTGATCCCTTGTGAGGTTCTGCCTTACATACTGTCTAGTACACAAAGAAACTCCTCTGAGGAGGTCTGAGTGCTACACTAATCTATGGGTAGAGAGATGTAAATTTAGAGTGAATTTTTATATTATATCAGTTTCACAGAATAGTAGGAAAGTATGCTATGGATATGAACAGAGAGGTCTTAGAAGAAGAAACACAAATAGCTAAGAAATATTTTTTAAATGTCCATCAACCTTAGTCATGAAGGAAATGCCAATTATAACTATTTCAAGATTTCTAGTCAGGAAGACTAAGGTTAAGAAAACAACTGACCAATGCTGATGAGGAAGTGGGGGAACAGTAAACACTCACATACTGTTGGCAGGAGTACAAATTGGTGCAGTAACTATGAAAACTAACAGCAGTACATCAAAAAGTTAGAAATAGATCCACCATGTGACCCAGCTATCTCACTCCTGGGAATCTATCCAAAGGACTCTATTTCCTACTGCAGAGACACATGCTCAACACATGTTCATAATAGTCAGAGCATGGATGCCCATTAGCTGATGAATGGGTTATGAAACTGCTACCTAATACTATGAAATTATTCGAGTGTAAAGAAAAATGGAATTTTCAGGTAAATGATTAGAGCTGAAAAATGTTACACTAGGTGAAATAACCCAGACCCAGAAACACAAGCATCATATGTTCTCAATCAAATATGGATTTTAGTGTCAAATCTTTAGATTTTTGTGTTTAATTATGAGTATTTGTATAATACAGGGAACTAGGAAAAGACCATTGTTTGAGAAAGTAAAGATCGTAAGAAAGGGGAAGTCAAAGTGGTCTGCCTGTCTTTGCCTCCTGAATGCGGGGGTTAATGGCATGCACCACCACGGCCCAACTATTTTTCTTTTCTTTCGTTGTTACTTTTTAATTAATTTATAAACTTATAATATTTTTCATCTGGAGCGGAGTAAACCTGGTAGCTGGTAGATATGATTAATATAAGAAAAGGTCATTAGAGTTCTCAATAGTCTTAAACATACTTCTATTAGTTCTTTGAGAGTTTCTTTACATGTATTTTGATTATATTTATTTTCAACTTCTCATTTAGTTTCTCCTAGATTATCCTTAAACTTTGTGTCTTCTTTAAAATTTTTCGTTTAAAATTATTAATATAGAGACTTCAATTTGTGTTGTCTATATACTCCTGGGTGTGGAGCCATCCACAGGAATGTGGTTTACTT
Source organism: Ondatra zibethicus (assembly GCA_004026605.1). Taxonomy (NCBI): domain Eukaryota; kingdom Metazoa; phylum Chordata; class Mammalia; order Rodentia; family Cricetidae; genus Ondatra; species Ondatra zibethicus. Next base: position 5,533 of record PVIU01018985.1, on the reverse strand, counting down.
ACCAGGGGATAAGGTCTTTAAAAAAATTGACTCTCTCTCATCCAAAAACAATAAATTGTTTAGAGCTACTCAATTAGGTGTGGGAGATCATCAAACCATTTCTATTCCATGTCTTCAGTACTAGGGTTTTAGCAACAGTTTCAGAGGATGACTAAGAACTATGGCAATAGTTTGAAATTTGGTAGTCTATGGGACTTCACTGACCAGCAACTCTAAAAGAGGTAACCTGTTCTTGGCACTGGCTTTTTCTTTGATATCTTATAGTGTCTTGGATAGGCACTATCTGCCCTTATAGAGTAATTTCTTTCAAATATTTTATATGTATATAATATAAGAAGCTCCTACAGTCATAAGTTTCTATATGACTTTTTCAAAAGTTTTCAGTATTAGTTATCTCTGAACTTACTCTTCCACACTGCTCTCCAGTGTCCTATTCAACTGAGTCCTTCTTGCTATGTTATTCCCATACCTACTTTATACTACCTGAGTTCTTCCTCTCATCTCCTGAAAGCCTTATCAACCTTAATGATTCCTTACTGGTTGTAATGATACTTCATTTGTATTTTAATAAATAAAGCTTTCCTGAAGATCAGAGAATAAAACAGCCCCACTGATCAGCCTTGCAGAATAGACACTAATAACACACACCTTTAATCCCTGTAGCCACACTAGTTTGTCATAGAAACTGGGCAGTGCATGCCTTTAATCCAAGCCTGAGAGAGGAATATAAAGCAGGAGAAGACAGCTCACAGATCCAGTGTCATTCTGATATTTTTGGAGGAAGGATCACCATTTCAGACTGAGGTTGAGGTAAGAGCCAATGGCTGGCAATTTTGCTTTTCTGACCTTCAGGTTGAACTTCAAATTCTGTGTCTGGGTTTTTATTAATCATACTACATTTGGCACCTAATATTTATGGTCCAAATTCATGAAAAAGCCATTGCCTGAGGCTTTTTAGCCACAAACACTGGCTGGGACTGCAAACTGGGCTCTCACTGGAGCTGCATGTAGGGCTCCAGCCTCATATAGCTAGACATTTTATCTATCTATCTATCTATCTATCTATCTATCTATCTATCTATCTATCTATCTATCTATCTATCTCCCATGGGCTGCAGGCTCTTCCTGAACCTCCTTGTCAGGCTGCTGCCAAACTAGGTAGCTGCCTTGAAATCCAGTCAGACTTTTACTGTTCTATGCAGTAGCAAACAGTTTCAACTATTCATCAACATCTTTGTTAGATTTGTAAGACAATATGAATTCTTAAAGTGGGTAATTAGTTAAAAGAGAGAGTTTTTCCCACATTAAAAATAGGGAAAACCATTACAATGAAGGGATTTGGGTTTCTGATGATGCTATGTTAGACACTTTAAAAATGGAATGATTAAATGAGATGATACCTAATTTAGATGGGATTTATGTAATGTCAATTGTAAACATTGTCAGCATAAAGATATTTCTCTTATCAATAAAAAAGGTGATTAATCTGACTGTTAATTTATGGGCCTTAGAAAAATCTAATTATGCAGATCACAAAGAGATTCAAACCCAGACAGAAGAATTTAGTAGACAGTCAATTTCAGCTTTGTATTATAAGTATAGAGAGGAGCAGCCTAAGGTTTTGCAGACAATTAGCCTTAATATATCTAGGATCCTTACAGAAGTTATCAAATGACAGAGACTCTGTTACAGCTAACTGAACTCTTGTGCCATTGTTAGATTTAAAGAGATTCATGGAAGTAATAATCTCACATGGCATGCATTCACCTTTTGTGAAGCAAATGTTAAACTCATGGTCAGTTTGTAATAGAAGTCTTCCTAATAATCAGAAAGATTTGGTTAATAGAGTTTTAGAGACTGGTACACAATTACAATGTAGTACTTGGTTCAGAGAATATTAAATAATGAGCTAAAGCTAGAGGGAGGGAACTATCCCAAGACCAAATTCTTGGAGGAGGAGGCTACACCACTATAGAAAGGCAGGCTGTATATGATGACCACATGCTGTATTTATGTTGTGTAGCAACTTTGAATGCTTGGAACAGAATTGGAGAAATAGGAAAAAAAATTGAGTCATTTACTAAACTTATGCAGGGCCCATAGGAAGCCTTTAAAGATTTCTTAAAAAGACTGACTTCAGCAGTAGATAGAATGATACCAAATTCAGAAGTTAGGCAAGCTATAATCAAATCTCTGGCTTTTGAGAATGCTAATTCTGTATGCAAAATGATAATTATGCTATTAAAGACAAGGTCAACATCTTTGGAGGAATGCATCTGAGATAGAATTAATATAGAGGCTCATGAACATGATCATACATGGATAGGAAAGTTGATTTCCAGAGATTTGTGGAGAAATTGAAATGTCAACTGTTATAATTGCGTCAAACAAGGTTACTTTAAAAGGGATTGTAGACAGGGTATTTCTAGGAACAATGTTATTTCTAAGAATAATACATTCAGAATGGCCCTCTCCTCTGGATTATTTAAAAATACAAATAAATGATATTGTCATTGAAGGTCTGGTATATACAGGTGTGGATGCAACAATAATTTCATTAGAAACTTGGTATCCAAATTGGTCTCTTCAGGACATAAATGTTAAGTTTCTAGGATTGTAACTTTATCTCAGATAAAGCAGATTGAGTGATGAGTTGAATATGTAGGGCCAGAAGGACAGAGAGAAATATTAAAACCATATTTAACTAACATAGCAATTAATATGTGGGGGCATGATTTGTTACAGCAATGGAATACTCAGATTAACATTTCCCCTATCAGAGAAACAAACTATAAATTAACTAATGTTTCTGGGAAAAATGTTAGAAGGTTTTATAAAGAAAAGTCACCAAGCATTCAGTCTGTACAAGAACAGGGCACAACAGATGCTGATATTTCAATAATTACAACAGCTCTACTTTTAAATTATGATCAATAGGCAAACATATATGGGTGGAGCAAGGGTCTTTAACAATAGACAAACTTCAGGCTTTAGAACAGCTGGTAAAGGAGCAAATAAATGCACAGCATATTGAAGAATCAACCAAAATTTGGAATTCTCCTTTATTTGTTGTTAAAAAGAATCTGGAAAATGGGGAATATTTACAAATTTAAGAGCTATTAAGAAGGTGATTCAGCAAATGGGCTCTCTACAGTCTTGCATTCCTTTGTCTATTTATTGCCAAAAGAATGGCTTCTTATAGTCATTGATTTAAAAATTTGTTCTTCACTGTATGTTGACAGAGGTTTCTATCCTGCCTGGTCCCACAACCATTCAGTCCTAAAGAAATACACAGAGGCCTACATTAATTATAAACTGATTGTCTTATTAGCTCATGCTTCTTATTAACTAACTCTTACATCTTTAATTAACCAATAATTTTTGTCTTTGTTAGCCATGTTGTTTGGTATCTTTTATCAGTGAGGTATTCTCCTCTTGTTTACTCTGCGTATGGGTGATGACTAAATACTGAGCCTTTCTTCTTCCCAGAATTATCCTATTCTGATCACCCTGCCTATACTTCTTGCCTGGCTACTGGCCAATCAGTATTTTATTACACCAATACAAGTGACAAATCTTTACAGGTTTCAAGACCATTGTCCCACAGTAAATATACCTTTACAAGAAAAAGACAAAGAAAAGTTTGCCTTCCTGGTGCCTAGTTAATAATTCTTAGCCTGCTAAGAGATATCAATGGAAGATTCTCTCACAGGGAATGTTAAGCAGCTCCCCCTTGTGCCAGTATTTTGTAACTCAGTTATTGGAAATGATACCTAAATAATTTCCTGAATTTATATATTACTATTACATGGATGACATTTTGCTATCTAATTCAAATGTAGATACTTTAGAAAGAGTATCTGAAGAAGCAAAGACACTTTTGCCTTGCTGAAAATTACAAATTGCTTCTGAAAAATACAAAGAGAAGATTCTATTATTATTTCGGCTATGAAACAGGTTTACAAAAATTTAGAACCAAAAGGTGCAAATTAGGAGAGATCTATTGCATTACTCTTCACAAACATTGCTAGGAGACATTTCCTAGCTATGGCCCACTATTGGGATAAAACCTGATGAATTGACAAATTGAAACAAAACATTAGATGGTGCCAAGTGTAGGGCCTGGGTTTGCCCCCTGCTCCTGGAGTTACTTGAGGACAGTTTCTGGTCAGCCAGCTAAAACATTTTGTTTGTTTTGTGCTCCCTCTGCTCAGCCTAGTGATTAGCTGGGCATTGTTTACTCCATCTTGGGTATGGCAATTTCCTACCTGTCTTGGGGGAATCCCTTGTGCAGCAGCTAGGTATATAAGGATTTCCCCAAAGTTGAAAAAATGGCATTTGGCTGATCTCCTTTCAAATGACCCAGGTCTCTTGTGTGTTCTTTCAATCTCCAGGCCCTTGCCTGGCTCACGTATGGTACAGTGGCATGTGAAATGTACTGAGAGGGTAACACAGAATCCGTGTTACAGCCAAGGACTTAAATAGTCCCAGGAAATTGTCAGCTGAAGCTGAGAGAGAGAGAGAGAGAGTTGGCTTTCACATGTGGATCATATCCAAATATTCTCCTACAGGAATTTTAATGCAAAGTGAAGACATTATCTTCGAATGGATCTCTTTATCACATAAACCAAGTAAAAAATTAAAAACTTTTGTGGAAAAGATCTCTGAGTTAATTATAAAAGGAAAATTGAGACTTCACCAATTAGCAGGAATAGACCCAGCAAAAACTATAGTAACTTTTACTAATGATGAAATTAGCAGATTATGGAAGAAAGTGAAAACTGTCAAAGAGCTTATAGTATCTATCTATCTATCTATCTATCTATCTATCTATCTATCTATCTATCTATCTATTTATTTCTGGCTGGTCCCAACCAGCGGAAAAAACAGCCACACTCAGGATTCTTCTCGGATCACACTTTATTGGAGAGCCCTTGGTTGAGGAAAGAGCGGGAGGTGAGAGAGAGCAAGGTCTAAAATGGCGGCTGCTTATATAGGGAGATGTGACGCGACTCACGCCTTGATTGGCTGCTATGTGCCCTCTGGCACCAGAGTCCTCGGGATTGGTTAGGGACACTTAGGTTATTGCGCATGCGGGAAGCGCCTGGATGCTCAGTCCGGAAGCATTGCCAAATATGGAATTGTTTACCTCCAAACTGCGAGGATGCAAGCGTCATCTTGTAATGGTGTTTGTGTCTATGGCTCCCTGCAGTTCCCCCTTTTAGTTTAAATCCCAAGGCAGCAGGTAAGAGTAGAGGTCTGATCTCTGTTAAAATGTAGGACATATGTACCATCACTCATCCAGGCGTCCTCCGCCCAGAGGGTAACAGACCAGTCCGGTGCCTTTTACACAGAGATGGGAACTAGGGCACCTACCCATATGCACTCAGACTTGCTCTTCTTGTGACCAGCATTATCTGGCCACAAGTGCAGTGCTCAAGCCTTACACCCTGTGCCCAGAGACCTTCCGTTTTGCCACATACCTTTCCCAGTGCAATGGGACTGGAAGTCCCTTGGGGTGCAAAGGCTATGT
>PVIU01018984.1:0-37649 GCA_004026605.1 Ondatra zibethicus | reverse complement strand
CCCCCCTTTACCTAATTCTATTTTTCTAACAGTTCTACCCAAGTGTGGACCCCAAAGTTATCCCCCAACAAATCTGATGTTTCTCAAGAAATCTGAGCAACTAAAAGATCTTTAAACTGAAGTGAGTAACATAGCTACACCTAGAGTGTAGTATTTATAAGTATGAGGCTTTTTCATGCAGAAATTTTCTTTCTCTGAAAACTTTGAAGACATTTATCTCTGAAAATAAAAGCAATAGCAAAGATTCTTTTTGTTTGTTTTTAAGATAGAGTCCTGCCCTGTATCCCAGGATGACTCCCAACACAAGATTCTGCTAGCCCAGCCTTTTATGAAGGAAGTACAAACAGGTGTCACAACGGCCGGTGGAGGGTCTCTTGTTATGAACACCATGTAGCGGCTTTTCTGTAATGCCACCATCCACTCTGGTTTGCCTCCTTCTTTCCAGTGTGAGTACCTTGGAGCAGGAGCTGGGCCCTTAATTTCATCCACGTGATTATATTAGTGCCTGGTTCTTAGCAAGTACTCACCTGTCAGTCATTAAATAATGAGAGGTAGTCAATTACCTTATTGCCTTTCCCTGCTGTGACGGAGGATATCTATTACTTAACAGTAATGAGACAACAGGCTAGAAGGTCATGGCTGCCTTTATTGAAATAAGTTATTGCATACTTCTTTCTGACCTCTTTGGTGCAGGCTCATTATCATCATCATTGCCTAGCAATGCTTAAACCTGCATGGGCAGCCCATTTATGGTGGTTCTCCGTTTGTTCCTCTCCTGGGCAGTCCTAGATGCCTGTGCTATTGTCATACCCAAGGCCCCACAGCCTTCTTTTATGCTGTTTATCCAGCATTTTGGGGGCCTTCCTCTTCACCTTATCCTATGCACTCCTCCAAGCAGTGCTATCTTCAGGTATCTGCCATCATTCATTCTCATAACATGGCCTAAGTATCTCAAGTGCCATTGCCGTATCCTGTATTTATTTCCTTCTGTAGATGGAGATATTCCTTAATATCATTGTAGCACAGCCTAGCTCTCTTTGTGTGATGCCTAGAATCCTCCTGAGACATGCTGTCTCAAACACATTCAGCTGCTGTCCTGAGGAGTGTTTCATTGTCCAGATCTTGGAGTTGTAAAGAAGGCAGCTCAATATAAACATTTCACATACTTGTAATTTTGTTCTTGTCGTTGTGTCCCTTGCTGATCAAATCTTTCCCAGTATCTGGAATGCAGCCTTCGGTATCTCTGTCTGCCTCTTGACATCTGAAATAGTTTCCTCCTTTGAACTGAGGTTTTCTCCCGGATAGACAAAGTTGACTGTCTGCTTGGGGTTCTGGTTCTTTACTGCAATGTTAAAATTCTCGTGTGCTCTTCCCATGTGTTGTATCTCAGTCTTCCTGATGTTTACTTTCATACCAAGGGTTTTACTTACTTCCACCACTTCAGCTGATTGACTAAAGGCTACGACATGAAGTAGAAGAGACCTGGTCAGTTGTCCTCATAACTCGGACCATGAAACCAAATATAGACAAGTTTAAGTTTGATGCTGACCACTGGTTATGAATTTCAATAGTCTTTGGGGAAAATACACCAGTTCTTATACAGTCTAGTTTCTTTTATTTTTCTCTCAAATTTATCTGATGGATATAACTTTAAAAATTCTTGATAATTTAGAAAATCTGTGTGTTGCATATATATAATTATATATATATAATTATACTACAGTTTAAAATGAGAAATGTCATTATACATGCCAATTCAATCTCTCTATGTTACTAAACCACACATTGTTTATTGTGTTATCTAATCCTGGCAATTTGAAATATTCCCTAAAGACATGGCAACAATTGCATATTTAAAGAGCTTGAATCCAGAGATTATGAAAGAACCAAATTCTCTATAGTAAAAACTTAAGAATTCACTCATTAATAGCCACCAATAGCATAAAAATATCTTGGAGTAACTCTAACCAAACAAGTGGAAGACTTGTATGACAAGAACATTAAATCTTTGAAGAAAGAAATTGAAGAGGACACTAGAAAATGGAAAGATCTCCCATGATCTTGGGTAGGTAGGATTAACCTAGTAAAAAATGGTAATCTTACCAAAAGCAATCTACAGATTCAATGCAATGCCCATCAAAATCCCAACAAAATTCTTCACAGACCTCAAAAGAATGGTACTCAACTTCATATGGAAAAGCAAAAAACCCAGGGTAGCCAAAACAATCCTGTACAATAAAAGAACTTCTGGAAACATCACAGTCCCTGACTTTAAACTCAACTACAGAGCTACAGTACTGAAAACAGCCTGGTATTGGAATAAAAACAGACAGGAGGACCAATGGAACCAAATGAAGACTCGGATATTAATCCACACATCTTTAAACATCTGATTTTTTGACAAAGAAGCAAAAAATATAATATGGAAAAGGAAAGCATATTTAACAAATGGTGCTGGCTTCATGTAGAAGAATGAAAATAGATCCATATCTATCACCATGCACAAAACTCAAGTCCAAATGGATCAAAGACCTCAACATAAGGCAGTCACACTGAACCTCATAGAAGAGAAAGTGGGGAGCACACATGAACACATTGGCACAGGAGACCACTTGCTAAATAGAACCCTAGTAGCACAGACACTGAGAGAAACAATAAATAAATGGGACCTCCTGAAACTGAAAAGCTTCTGTAAAGTTGACACACATGGTCAACAAGACAAAACAACAGCCTACAGAATGGGAAAAGATCTTTACCAACCCCACCATCAGACAGAGGTCTGATCTCCAAAATATACAAAGAACTCAAGAAATTGGTCATCAAAAGAACAAATAATCCAATAAAAAAAGAATACAGACCTAAACAGAGAATTATCAACAGAGGAATCTAAAATGGCTGAAAGACACTTAAGGAAATACTCAACATTCTTAGCCATCAGAAAAATGCAAATCAAAACAACTCTGAGATTCCATCTTACACCTGTAAGAATGGCCAAGATCAAAAATACTGATGACAACTTATGCTGGAGATGTTCTGGGGGTAAAAGGAACACTTCTGCATTGCTGGTGGCAGTGCAAGCTGGTACAACCCCTTTGGATATCAGTACTGCTATTTCTCAGAAAACCAGGAAACAACTTTCTTCAAGACCCAGCAATACCACTTTTGGGTATATGCTGATAGGATACTCAATCATACCACAAGGATATGTGCTCAACTATATTCATAGCAGCATTGTTTGTCATAGCCTGGAAGCAACCTAAATGCCCCTTGATCAAAGAATGGATAAGGAAAATGTGGTGCACAATGGAGTACTACACAGCAGAAAAAAAATGACATCTTGAAATATGCAGGCAAATGGATGGAGCTAGAAAACATCATATTGGGTGAGGTAACCCAGACCCAGAAAGACAAATATCATACAGTTTCACTCTGAAGTGACTTTTAGACATAAAGCAAAGAAGAACCAGCTTACAACTGACAATTTCAGGAAACCTAGACAACAATGATGACCCTAAGAGAGACATACATGGATCTAATCTACATGGGAAGTAGAAAAAGACAAGATCTCCTGAGTAAATTGGGAGCATGGAAAGAAACCATGGGAGAGGGTTGAAGGGGATGGGAGAAGAAGGGAGGGGAGCAGAGAAAAATATATAGTTCGATAAAATCAATAAGAAAAGAAAGAAAGAAATCCATTCATAGTGATGTTACTGATTTGCTAGTTTGGTTTCTCAAACTTTCACCCAGTTCCCTCCAATTTTTCAGTCTCATTTCTTACTAAACTAAAAATTTTTTAAAATGTGTGTTTATTCTGTGTATATATAAGCACATATATGTCATGATGTGTCTGTAGAGGTCAGAGGACAATTTGATGCATTTGGGTCTCTCCTTGTACTGTGTGGTTTCTGGAGACTGAACTCAGGTCCTCGGGCTTGGCAGTAAGCACCTTTACCTGCTGCACATACACTTCGCTTGTCCCCACTAAACTAGGCTTTCTACAAATGCACTACATTCAACTCATTTTGATTCATTTTTTCAGAAAATATATTCCTATGTTTATTAGCCAACAAAGATATTGTCGATTAAGTCATTCATTTTTGTTTGCCAACATTTTATTTTAATTTGTCCCCAATTTCAAAGATAATATACTATAATGGTGAAACTGAGATGTGACGAATTGGAAGGCGGAGCCTCTCAAGGGGATGAGTCTAGATTAGTGGGTGTTTCAAAATAACCCACTTCTCTGCTTCTGTTAAACCAGGAGTGGGGTGTGTGTGCGTGGTGTTGTGTGTGTGTTATGTGTGTGCGCATGCACATGTGCACATGCAACTGTGTGTGCTCATTTGTAATTGCTTATGGATACCAGAGGTTGAGGGCAGGCTTCTCCCTCAGTTGCTCTTCACTTTCTTCTTAATAAAAGCAAAGGACTATCATTGTCAATCTGATTGACATGGGAGAAGACTGACACAGAGAAAGCAAAACAGCTCCCATTGGGTCAGGGGAAACCCCAGAGCTGGAAGTGGAATGGCTGTTTTATAGGACTCCTGAATCTTCCCTTGTAACATGAGGGCTGCTTGTTGGGGTTTATGTCCTGCCTGGTCCCCCCAGCCATTTAGTCCCAGAGAAAATCACACAGAGGTCTCCAGAAGATTATAAACTGATTGGCCCATTAGCTCAGACTAAGTGTTAGTTCTTATAAGTTATATCAACCCATTATTCTTATATATGTTAGCCACATGGCTCAGTACCTTTTTCAGTGGGGCAGGTCACATCCTGCTTCTTCAGTGGTATGGGCAGGAGTGCAGAAAGAGCTTCCTTCTTCCCAGAATACTCTTGTTCTTCTTGCTCCACCTTTACTTCCTGTCTGGTTGTCCCACCTATACTTCCTGCCTGGCCAATCAGTATTTATTTAAAACATGATTGACAGAATACAGATAATATTCCCACACCACTCCCTTTTCCCCCAACTCCCCTCCCTTCTCCCTTACTGGTGCCACCTGAGTATCCTCCCTTAGGCAAGTCCCTTCTTCCCTCAGAGATGAGGAAGGGAGGCTTTTCCCACTACCAGTGGCAAGAAGCAACCTCTTAAAAAGGCAGCCTTTGATTTTTCTATCTGCCTAAATTCTCCTCAGTATAGATAAAATTACAATTTAAAAAATGTGGACTTTTAATTCAAAATCTAGGTTGTTTTCAAGAGTAAAACTATAACAAGGGATTGATTTTTAAAAGATTGTGCTAAATCAGAAAGAAACAATACTAATCCTGAATGAGATCCTTACTAAGAATAACAAAGTCTGAAGCCACAGTTAGAATCCCAAACAAAGTTGACACTTCCCTAAGAAATCCCAGCTGGGAGTTATCCTAAATACAATATACAATGTTGCCAGAGATTCAGTAAGTGACATTTCTTTCTCACCCACCCCATTTCTTCTGAGTTATCAACAACTGAAACAAAACAAAAACGCCCAGAAGCTCTTTAAAAGAAATGCAATTAAACAGCAAAAAAATGTGTACACAGCGGAGATACAGCTCAATTTCTGACTTGCCACTAGCCAGCATCCAGAAAGTCCTGAGCTCTATCACCAACTCAGCCCCATGTGGTGGCAGGCCTGTAATCCCAGCTCTTGGGAGGTGGATCAGAAGTTCGAGGCCAGCTTGGGCTACAGGAGACTGTCTTAAAGAAAAAATCTGCACTGACACAGAAGCCACTTCAGACGCTGCATCAGAATGGACACCAAATGGGGGCTGTTTCTGTTAAGTTATACAGAGCTTCTGTAGTTACCCATCCTCCACAATTCTAAGCACCCTAACTACACATCTGAAGTTAAACACACACACACACACAGACACACACACACACACACACACACACAGAGAGAGAGAGAGAGAGAGAGAGAGAGAGAGAGAGAGAGAGAGAGATGCAATGCATACTTCATTACAATTGAGTTGAAGTTTCTAGTAGGTTTGACTGTGACAGAGTGCCCAGTAATAGGCACTAAACAATGCAGTTCTCACGTAAGATGACGGAAGCATCTCTTGTATCGATTAGAATGAAGTTAAAACTTTGCTCAAGTGCCAAACCTGGAGGCCCAAGGGATATTTGAACCACATGTGCTAAGCAGAGTGATGGAGAAAGCCCCAGTGCTGCTCAGAGGTGCAGCATGGGTCCTCCCCTCCACCCTTCCTTCAGTTCCAGGCTACACTGCAAGTAGAAATTCAAAGAGAAGTTTCCAGAGTGAATTCTTTGGAGAAACTCTGTATTTGGTAGGGAATGCCATTCCTTTTAGGGGGCAGGGTCTTTCTTCCTCACTATCTCCCTAGATAAAACTACTGGATCTTCAAAAGAATCATTCAGAGAGTCTGGATGTTTTACTGATGGGAGGCACTTTATCTATTATTCAGATTCTTGCTGGACTGTAAAAATCCCTCAGGCTTTGCATGGTACAACTATTAAAACTGATCTCAGTAGGAAAGTTTTGGGAGACTTAATGTGGGTCCCCTGAAATTTGGGGCTAAAGAGATCACTGTTTGGCTCTTCATGGACAAGCTGAACTCCAGAAGTCTGCATGGTCATGGGTCCCACATCACAGATTTGGATGTATTGAGTTTGTCTATGGTCCTTGACAGAGCTAGTACCGTGTTGAGATAACTTTGACAAAAAGAACTGCCTTCCCAGATGTATGGGCCCTGGCAGGAGAAGTCGTGGTATGTGTACCAGGAAAGTGGGAATTCACGGGCATTTTCATGAGGTGAATGAGAACATACATCATTCCCATTATGGACAGAGATTCAAGGAGAGAGAGTGGAAGAGGTCTCCAAATAACTCTCTAGATCACTGGGTAACAGACAAAGTCAGCCTTGAATATCTACCATGGAAGGAGATTTTCGTCATCCTGTAGAGCAAAAGATGCTTTGGCTCCTTTTCGTATCATCTGCAGATCGGCACCCTAACGGCGAAATCAGAAACAGCAGTGAATAGAAAAGTGACAGTGAATAAAGGTGGCCTAGCCATCTGAGCATGAGGGCAAGGTAGGCTTGCTTTACACGGAATGTGTGATGCTTATTTAAGATGAAATAGCCTGGAGGTGAGGTGCGGCGGTGTATACCTGTCATCTCAGTATTTTGGAGTTAGGGTCAGAAGCATAAAGAGTTCAAGGCCATCCTGGGCTACCTGAGTCTGTCAGAGAGAAGGAGAGAGAGAGAGAGAGAGAGAGAGAGAGAGAGAGAGAGAGAGAGAGAGAGAGAGAGAATAAATAAAATGTAGTTTCAGCAGAGATGTTTAACACTTATAATCCCATTCTTTACCATTCACAAGCAGCTACAAAAGTAAGAGAGATTTGAAAGCATGCGTGCATTTTTGGTATTTATTTTAAATTCCAAGGATAGAATCTATGCTCCCTCTCTTGATACCTGACAAGACTTTGTGACTGCCCCCATGAATAGATGCAGGCTTGATCGGACCAGACATTCAGCAGACTTGCCAGGTTATTTTAGGATTTATTCTGGAAGCCTGCATCTGCCATAAAAAAATATGAGGTAACTGTGGTAACTCTTCAAAAAGGGTGTTCTGAGATCTTATTAAGAAGGAGATAAAGTGAGGAAGACTGGAGACAGACACAGAGTCAGTGCTGCTGTCAAAAGTTACCGGATGGCATGCTTCAGATCTGTGCACTTTGGATTGTTCTAACTGTACAGTGTGCCTGCATGTGTAGAACAGACCCAGGACCCATTTCAGCCTGAGAAATGCTAGAGAAATGACGCAGGGGACCACTGAAGAGAAGCGTCCTCACCCTGAAAGGAATGGTTGCCACGTGCAGTCTCTAGACGTTGTTCAGTGTGGGCATGATAGGTCAAACCACCATGGCTGCCTCGTTACCAGCCTGGGTATGACGCAGAGGACAGAACTTGACAGAGTTGGACGGCAGCCAGAGCCCTCCCTGAAGTGTGTCTGATAAATGGCATTTAACGCTGGATGCTCTGAGGTACACAGCTGACAGTGTTTTGATTTTATAACCCAGTCTGAGGGGGTCTTTCTAGTATGGAGAAGGCAGCAGAGACAGTGCAGTGGGTACCAGCTAGCAGTGGGCAGAAGGGATCAGGAAGGCAGGAGAGGACAGGTAGCCGCCTCAGGAGTGGTGCTAGCATAGGATGCAGGTGGGTAATAAAGATCTCTGCTCTCCTGAAGCTTGTTTCCTAATGATGGGAGACAGATCAAGGGGGACAGGAGGACAGTAATTCTAGATACTGGAAAATGATACAAAGATAGTGTAGAGTAATGTGAAACCCAAGGGCCGCTACTTTTCACTGGAGAGTAGAGACGTCTTCTCTACAGAGGCGACACTTGATCCCGGACTTGGATGAGAAGATCCTAGTCATTCGAAGCCACGAAGAAAAAAAGCTTTGCTAAAGATAGTGCCACCATCCTGGAAGGTAGGAACAAAACAAAAGAAAGATAAAGGAATGAAAACTCTCTACGAACTTTGAAATGAGAATAAATCACCTTGGGAAACAGACAAGGTGGAAGATGCTGGTTGGTAGGTCTGGTATGGTGCCTGAGCTGACGCATTTTCTCCCCTCTTCCCATTCCTGTGCCTTTCTCCCCTTCCCCTCTTTTCTGGAGTCTTGCTGCATTCCCTAGGCTGAGTTTCAGCTTGTTATATAGCTCAGGATGTCTTCAAATTCATGGTCCTTTTCATCAGCCTCCTGCTGGCTTAAGTGTGTGCCATCAAGCCTGACTGGGACTGTGCATCAGTAAGAAGCCTCATATCCATGTAGATGTTTCTGATTTACAGACAACATACAGATCATTGCCTCCAAACTGGGGTCTATAGTTCGGCCCACAGACAAATTAAAACTTAACCTTTACAAGTATCTGTAGCAGTTTAACACTGGAAATTACAAAGCACAACAACAACAACAACAACACCCCAAATCTTGATTATTTGCAAACAGTTTGAGAAACATTGCCCTAGGCTGAGTGCCACAGTCAAGGAGTAAGCTAATTTACAATCTCTAATCACCACAGCAGAGATGAGAGACTGTTAAGGACCAAGGACAATGGAATGAAAATCTCAGGTTTCTCTGTCTCTGTTTCTCCATTTCTCCATTTCCCCCCCCCACTCATTTTATATCCCCCCCAACACGCATGCATGCATGCGTGCAGCTTCTACATGAAATTCCAACAACCATCCACCTTTCCCTTTAAAATGTCACATAAAAATGTCCTAAGGACACACTATAGCTTCAGCTTCAGGGCAGACTTCACCATGTGCCACTTGGAGGCACCAGAGTATGACTCTTCCTCATCAACATGAAGCCCATGAATCAACAGAATCAACATGTCTTCCCACCAAGCACAATAGCGTCAAGTTGGTTGATCCCATTTCAAACATGAATAGAAGAGCAAGAATCTCTTTCGGGGGTGGAGGGAGGGAGAGGATGGGAACAGTCATTTACCAACCCCAGATAAGGCTTGACAACAGACCAAAGAAATTCTGCCCAAGTCTAGCTAAGTGAGACAGTAGGTTTATTAGGGTTACTTACAGGGACATGGGAGACCACAAGAAACCCTTCTGCAGGTGACAACTCAGGAAAGCTGCATCCCTGGCACCCCCTACGTGGCTTGTGGGCAGTTCATCTGGACAGAATTTGTTCTTTAGAGCCCGAGGTATTGTTCCTATAGCCTTGGTAAGGGGCTTTAGTGGGTCCTGTCACAGCCTCAGTTTCCTGTGTCCTGTGTCTTTTACTTCCTGCATGTCATGAACATCCCTGCTCCTTCTGGGAAATGTCCCTACTTTCAGGAAATAGTTACACAGCAATTTTCATGGAACAAATTAGTCAAACTCTTTTAGAAGCAGAAGGAGGGCAAGATACAAACGGGAGTATACCAGATTACAATTAGGGCAGAATCAGCAACCTTGTGGTAAACTGGGAGAAAACCTCTCTCTAGCTCTGACTTCTGAAAGGACCTTCAGGTTTGCTCTGTGCTTCTGTGTAAACAGAGAAGAACCATATTTCCTGGTGAGACCAAGATTTTGCTGACAGACTCCTGTTCTGCTGCCTCTCCTAGCTACCTTTTTACAAACTTCCATGCACTGAGCATTCTCGAGTGTGTTTTTTCTTGATTGAGGGAGCCATTATGGGTTAGCAAGAAACCTGGCTCTAGAAAAATTCCCAGGAATCCACAAGGATGACCCCAGCTAAGACCCTAAGCAAAAGAGGAGAGGGTGCCTGAACTGGCCTTGCCCTGTAGTCAGACTGATGTTTATCTTAAATATCACCATAGAACCTTTGTCCAACAACAGATGGAAACAGAGGCAGAGACCCACATCTGAGCACTGGACTGAGCTCCTAAGATCCAGTTGAAGAGTGGAAGGAGTGAGAGTATGAGCAAGGAAGTCAAGACCATGAGGGGTTCACCCACTGAGACAGTTTGCCTGAGCTAATGGGAGCTCACCAACTCCAATTGGACTGGGAGTGAACGAGCATGGGATCAGACTAGTCCCTCTGAATGTGGTTGACAGTTGGGGCAGACTGAGGGGCCACTGACAGTGGCACTGGGATTTGTTTCTACCTCACGTACTGGCTTTTTGGGATCCTAGTCTTTTTGAATGTATACCTTGCTCAACCTAGATGTAGTAGGGAGGAACTTGGACTTTTCACAGGGCAGGGTGCCTTGCCCTCTCTTAGGATTGGAGGGGACTAGGTGGGAAGGGTGTGAGGAGGGAGTGGGAGGAGGGGAGGGAGTGGGAATTTGGATTGGCATTTTTTTTTAAGTAATAAAATAAAATAAAAAATAAAAGGATTTGTCCTGTTAGCTTGTTATGGGTAGTTTAATATGTATATTTTTTCAGTGTGAAGATTTCTACTTTCAAATAGCAAAACATGTAGTACAAACTAGTTTAGGGATGAGAGGAGATTTATAGACATCTATATGGGATGAGAATCAATAGTGTAGATTCAAGGGAACATGCAGATATAGGAACTAGTTTATCATGACTAGTACGGAAAGGGCTGATATTGAACACCCAGCGCCTCAACATGTTACAGTGAGAACCGACTTTGGAATTAAGTATGTCAGGGTGAAAGCAGTGAGGCCAGAAACAGTAGAGATGAAAAGTCTCACCACCCCACCTGGGGTGGGACCAAAACATAGATCTCATAAAGGACAGATGGGTTCTCAGAAGGTCAGTGGCACAGGTGTTTGGCTTCCAAGCGACTTTATCCCCAGGGAAACACATGCTGGACATTACTGCCCTTTTATATATTCTTGCTTCAAATGCAGCTAAGTGTTAAGTTGGGAGTGTAGATCCCAGCTCCTCGCATCTATCCCAGGCCTGAGAGTTATATTGGTCTGGACTCCAAATCCCAGCAGGCCAGGTCCTGACCCCTCCCGGTGGGGGGGGTTCAGGACCACTCCCACAGAGTATTTAAATGACCTCCCAAAAGAGGAACACGTGGTCTCTTTTCCTTCCTCCCGGTGGTCGCGTTTGCAGCCCCTTGGGGCCACCCGAGAGCATAGAACTCCCATTAAACCTGGGTATTTCTTAATTTGGCTTGCCTTGATTTGGCTTGATTGGGAATTTGTGTTGGCAGAGACCTCGCATTAGGAAATATTCCTAACACTAAGAGTAAAGGTTTCTAAGAAAGCCTCCACCTGTTTTACAAAGGAGACCCTAGACCATCCAATAGATAAGTAGTTAATAAAATTAAGAATAACTAAGCTTTGTTCCATAGCTGTGAAAACAAACAGAGCTTGGATAATATACAGCAACTGAGGAGTCTCTAAAGGCAAAGTCAGCAACATCGCCCATAACTGCTAACAAACAAACAATCAAGGTCAATGACAATGAACCTTTTCAGCCAGCCCTGAGCAGGTGAGCGCGAAGAGAATGTGGCAGTTGTGGCAGTTGGACCAGGAAAGCATGCTTTCAATGTGGGGTGTTCTATACAGCCAACTGGTCACATCTCCCTAGTCTTTGGACATACTTGATTAAAAAAAATATCTGGAATCAACTTACCCTTGGCAATACACTCATGCCCTGTCTTACTGGAGTTGAGAATTTAACTTTCCTTCTATGCAGAAATGTATCTTGAGAGTCTCTTTCACCTTCCATTAGTTTCTTAATTTTCTATAGTTATCCTTAAAACAGTTGGCCTCAATTACTCCCACAAGTGTCAACGTCATTAATCCTCATTGGCATGAGAAAACATTTGAGAACCATTGTCCCAGTCTCTCGTTTGTGTCTGTGAGACCCAGCATTCTATGTCCTTAGATAAAGCACAGATGGCCCATGAAAGATTCCTCTACTCTCAATGGCTCCATCATATTCTCATGAGCCCAGTTTTAGGGCTCAGGGAGACAGCTAAGGGGGCCAAGGGAGATGGTCAGGTGGGCAAAGTCCTTGCAGGCTTGTGTGAAGATAGGAATATAAATTTCCCATATCCATGAAAGAGGTGTGAGTGTGAGTGTGGTTGCCCACCTGTCCAGCATCTAAGAGGCAAAGACATGAAGTAGCAAGTTCTGTGTTCAAGTGAGAAACTCTGCCCCAATTTATAGGGTGGAGAGCACTCCAGAAAGGCACTGAGAGCTCATTCAAACTCTCTCTCTCTCTCTCTCTCTCTCTCTCTCTCTCTCTCTCTCTCTATCTCTCTCTCTCTCTCTCTCTCACACACACACACACACACTGTACACACATTCATACACACACATTGCACACACTTACATACACATCACACATAAACATCCAAGGGCATGTACTTTTATAAAACATATGCTTTCTGAGCACATTTTTACTCTCTTATTATTTACTTACTTTTATGTGTATGGGTGTTTTGCCTACATGGATGTCTGTGTACCACTTGCCTAATCTCTGAAGAGGTCAGAAGATGGTATTGGAAAGGTCTAGAAATCAAATACAGCATCCAGAGCTAATAACCATCAATCCATCTCTCCAGCCCCAGTCTCACACTGGTTGGCCACATGCAGGTAGATGTTTCCACAGGACTCTTAGGTAAGCATAATCTAGGTACTAACGGCTTCCCTCAGGGCTAAGTGATTTAGGGGGTTCCAATTGTGGAACACTGGACTATTCTTCTTGCCAAAGGAGGATTTTTACCAAAAAGATAATATTCAACAAAAATAGCCCAAATATATATAAACATTTGCCCTTGCTTTTATTTTTTGGGAACAAAGCACTTACACCCTCAAAGCATAAATGGTACGGAAGAAATGTTTTGAGCAGCTAGATTCCAAGATGTTACGGTTTCTGGCATAAGCTGAGACTGAGATTCTGGAATTGTGTTTATGTTTCTCCTCAAAACAATCCTCATTCCAGTGCTTTAGAATGGCCTTCCTCACCAAAATGATGTGGTCCCTAACGCAATGAATTCGAGGTTGGAAGTTCATGACCTCCTAATGCCTTTTCTTTTCTCAGAGGACTGACACACAGTCAGGCACACTGTTGGTTCAGAGCCTCCATCCTGCTATAAAAACTTTGTTATATGAAGAAAGACAGATAACACCATCTCAAAAGAAATAAATTTAAAATTTTTCTCATACTTGGAATTCCCTGTCCCATTTTCTCCCCCTAATGGCTTTCTCCTAGACCCATGCACATCCACTATCCTCTTTCATCTCTATATCCCCTTCTCTAATCTTGTCTATTTCATGTGAAGAAAAAAAGATAATCTAATATTTTTAATTTTTAAATGAATAAATTATTTCTGTTTCTTTTTTTGAGAAACTAGAAACCAATTGAAACCATTAAATTAGCCAGCCAATTGATGCAGTTTAAAATTTTTTTCTGCCAGTTCTAATAACCTAGAACTGCATATTTGTTGGACATTAGCTACCCTTAGGCAGAGGAAGCTGCCAGCATGCCATCTAGTCTCCGTAAACAGAGAATTGTTAGTAGGAATCGTGCTGGGAAAAGGGAATGGGAAGAGTCCAGGACTCCACAACTGGAACCCCCTAAATCACAGAGTCCTGAGGAAAGGCTTTGATACCTAGATTACACTTACCTCAGAGTCCTGCTTTTCTCTACTGGCTAAGGATTGTGAACAGTTTGAAACATATTTTTTAGCATTTGTGATTCTTCTGAGAACTCTCTGCTAGTTCCATGTTCTCACTTTAAACTGCTTTATTGTCTTGATGTTTAGTTTCTGAGCTCTTTATAGCAACATTTGCTAATTCATGTTCATTGCTGCTCTATTTATAATATCTAGAAGTTGGAAACAGCTTAGATATCCATCAGCTGATGAATGAATAATGAAATTTTGGTACCTATACACAATTAGAATTATATTTGATCATGAAGAAAAAATGAAATTATGAAATTTACAAGTTAATGGATGGAATTGGAGAACATATTGAATGAAGTAACTCAGACCCACAAAAACAAAAGTCACGTGTTCTCATTCACACGTAGATCCTAATGTTGAATTGTTAGTTCTGTGAGTTGAAGTATCTGTAAAATCCAGGAAACTAGAGATGGACTACGGCAGGTTGAATATGAAATGTCCATGATAGGCTTGGGTATTTTGTTCCATTTGGTACCAAGTGGTGCTATTGCTTGAGGAAGTTTAAGAGGTATAGCCTTGGTGGAGAAAATACATTATTAGATGTGTGGTGTAGGAGGTCCTTCTGTTTGTGTGTTGCTTTCATTGGATAATGAATAAAGAAACTGCCTTGGCCTAGTTGATAGTACAGAACTTAGGTAGGCAGAGTAGACAGAACTGAATGCTGGGAAGAAGGGCAGAGTGAGAGATGCCATGGATCTCCTGCCTGAGACAGACAATGGTTAGAATCTTGCTGGTAAGCCACAGTCACGTGGTGATACACAGACTAATAGAAATGAATTAAATTAAGATGTAAGAATTAGCCAATAAGAAGTTAGAGCTAATGGGCCAGGCAGTGTTTAAATGAATACAGTTTCTGTGTGATTATTTTTTTGGTGTAAGCTAGCTGGGCGGCCGGGATAACAGGCAGCCTGCTCCTCCTGTTACAGATGTGGGCTTTGAGATTTTTATATGGTGTAGGAGGGTCTTTCTGTATTTTGGTTGCTTTTATTGGTTAATAAAAAATCTGCCTTGGCCTTCTGATAGGGCAGGACTTAGATAGAGAGGATAAAGAGAAGAGAATGCTGGGAAAGGGTCAGAGCCAGAGAGAGCTGCCGCCATGAAGCCTGCCAGGTCACACACGCTGAATCTTTCCCGGTAAGCCACGACTCGTGGTGACACACAGACTATTAGAAATGGGTTAAACAAATATGTGAGAGTTAGCCAATAAGAGGCTAGAGCTAATGGGCCAGGCAGTATTTCAATAAATACAGTTTCCGTGTAATTATTTCGGGTACGCACCAGTAGCCGGGTGGGACAGAACAAGGGGCCCGGCGCAGGGAACACAGACCGAGCCCCTCATTACAACATTTATAGCCTGCCCCTACTTCTAATTCACTTTCTTCTCTGTATTTGCACTTGAAGGTATGAGCTGTATGCTTTCTGTTTTAGAAGTCATGTTTACCTGCCATGACGATGAATTCTTATTTCTCTGGAACTATAGGCCTGCTGTGCAATAATCCTTCTGAACTCTGTGAAAACATGTTACTCTCATTGCTAATTAAGAGCTGATTGGTCAAGAGCTAGGCAGGATTTTTGGTGCAGAGAGAATGCTGGAAATAAGAAGAATGGAGTCTGAGGAGTCTTGAGACAGATGTGAAAGAAGCTCATGGAGGTAAACAGCTTTGGGGAAGCCCATAGATTAATAGATGAGTACTAACACACGCCAAAAGAAATTTTTCCTTAAGTTGCATTGACCGATGTTTTTATCTTAGTAACAGAAAAGTGACTTCTATAGAAGTCTTTGGTGAAATGGGGAATGAATGTCTTAAGGGATGGTAGTAAAAAGACAGGTAACATGAAGAGGAAAAGGGGAATAATGAGGGTGATGGTTTAAGTGAAGAGAGCGATGTCAGGGTGGGAAGAGGAGTGGTGGAAATGGGATAACTAACACTAAAGGTTTTTAAAAGTTGCCTGGGAATGTATTTTATAAGATAGAAATCTGATTAAACTCACAAAGGAAACCTGGGATCAGCTCTCACCACCCAGTATATATATTCATATTCAGTTGGAGTTACCCCACACATGGGATAATACTCCTTCCAGAAGTACAAGTCAGGTATATGTCCCATGGAGTTGTTGGTCAGAAGTGTCCCACAAAGCACCAAAATAAGACAGGATACTGCCATTGCTCTTCAGATCATGATAGTAAGACTCCATTTTAAAGACAGCACACACTTTGGCTGTAGGGCATGGAGACATCAGTTTGGTGCTGATAAAGGAGCTCTTCACCCCAGCCAGATTTCCTAGTGCTGGAGGTGCTAGGCAGGCTGCTGGTGGGGAAAATGTAGCAATGGATTTACCTAGTTGTGGAACTTGTTAGCTACAATGATCATCAGCCTGGCAAGATAGGTCAAGTGTGTAATAGTGGCATGAATGTTCTGTGGGTAACTAACTTCTTCCTGATTTAAGGCCTGCTCCTCACGCCTAGTACTGTAAATCTGCCAAGAACCAGTTGCTGGGAAACGCGCGAGCCTCATGGAGGAACCCGCTACTTTCTGATAAATGGACATACTATTAAACTGACCTCCACCCATAGATCAGTAGAGCTCTCAGACTTTATCATAGAAGTTTCTTTCTGCAGTGTATGGTGGTTAATGTAGAAACTCACAAATTTTAAAAGTCTAGCAAGAGTCTGTGGCATACTTATCCACAAATAGGACACCTATGCCATACTCACTTCCCCAAGGCTGAGGAGCCAGTACTGAAGTGGGCACATAAAGATTATAAGAACTGGAGGTCAAGGAAGACCAAAGCAAAGCAGTGTCTTGTTGCCATGGCACACGCCTTAGTTAGGGTTTCTATTGCAGTGATAAAACACTATGACCATCTTGGGAAGAAAAAGGTTTATTTGGCTTACATATCCAGTGTCATAGCCAACTGAGGGACACCAAGGCAAGAACTCAAGTAGGGCAGGAACACGGAGATCAGAACAGACGCAGAGGCTGTGGAGGAGTGCTGTTTCCTGGACTGTTCCTTGCAGTTTGCTCAGCCTGTTTATTTTTATAGCACCCTGATGTGGGATTCCCCTCTGCATGCTGTGAATACTCTTGGTTAATAAAGAAACTGTCTTAGGCCTGCGCAGAGCAGAATAGAGGTAGGTGGGGAAAACTAAACTGAATGCTGGGAGAAAAAAGGCAGAGTAAGTGAGAAGCCATGTAGCCCCACTGGAGACAGACGCCAGAATGGGACTTTACCCGGCAAGCCACAGCCTCATGGCGATACAAAGATTAATGGAGATGGGTTAGTTTAAGATATGAGTTAGCCAGAAATATGCTTGAGCTATTGGCCAAACAGTATTGAAAATAATATATTTTATGTGTCATTATTTCAGGGCTGAGCCACCAGAAACAAACAAGCTGCCTTCTACAACAGCACCCGGTACCACCAGCTTAGGGATTGTACCACTCAGGGAGGAGTAAGGGCATTTTCTCATCTGAGGCTCCTTTCTTAAAAATAGACTTTAGCTACTGTCACGTTGTCATAAAAGTAGTCAGCAAAAACTGAACTTCACTCAGGAACTCATAGTGGCTGTGGCTGCCTTCACAAGATGAAGGGGAAGGGAGTCATAAACCCTCACCCCTAGCTGAAGCACTATTTACAGTTGGTGGTTTCTGGGGGGAAGGTGTGGCTGGAGGTTGGTCAAGCATGTTCCATGGGATAGCCATGCTCTCTGGGATGGTCCCACACCCAACAGTATATGCATAGCATAAATCGGAAATGATAGGCTATTAAGATTTTAAAAAAGAGGATGCAAAGTTGGGAGGGTGTGGGAGTGGACCTGAAAAGATTCAGGAGGTGGAATGCAGGTGAATGTGATACAAATGTGTTTTATGCATTTTCAAAAAACTAAATATTATTCATTTTTAAAAAATAAGAATGGTTTAAGCATTATTTGGATTTCAGAAAAGTGGATGGCTGGGGAGAATGCTTCACTGGGGATATTACTGGAATGTGGGCATTGTAATGTTCCTTTTGCTTTCAGATTCCTGAGTCTATATCCAACATTAAATATAAAGAATCCTTACTAGTATGTATTAGGAAAACTAAGCTATCTCACAGTTGGGCACCTCTGTCTTATCTCCTTCATGCTTGTCCATCTTCCTCGGTTAGATTTTACTTCAAATTCTTGAATTTTTTAAAAAATCAAATGCAATTGGCATGGAAGCTCATCACAAGAAAAGACCCAAAGCAAGAGACAACAGACCACAGGCTCAAACCTTTGTAATATCAAAATATTGTAAGCCCAAATAAAGCTCTCTTCTTTTTAAGTTGATTAATACAGGTATTGATTATACAGAAAACTGACTCCTTACGGGCTAGCTTCAAAATTATATTGATGAATGCTCACCCTTGCAATCATTTATTTATCCTTTGCCATTTGAACCCCAGCATTTTGCTAGACTCTGAGGCTACAAGGTGATTTGGCTTCTGTTCTCAAGGAGTTTACAGATTAAGAGCAGAGCAAAGAGAGATACTCAGCATTGCATAAATATTTGTAAAAAGTAAATCTACAATCATAAGGAAGGATGTATATTATGAAGCAAAAATAAGGTAAGTGAGAATTTATCACAACAGGTCTATCCTGAATTGTACAAGCAATGGACACTGAAGTATGTATGTTGGCTAGACTTGAGCAGAGATATTACAGTTTTAGTTTGGGTAGGTCAGGTTTGAGACAGGCAAACAGGGATGTTCAACAAATGCTTGAATATATGCGAAGCTTCAGCTGAACATACAACTGTACGAATTCTTGGCCATTTGATGATAAAGTGGAAGTGAAAATGAATTTAAAGCTACATCAAAGACAGAAAGAGGATCCACATCTGAATCTTGAGGAATCCAGCATTTAAAGGTGGCAGAGACAGAGGGAAGCCTGAAGCCAGGCAGTGCCACCAGAAGACGGCGGAACTTTACATTCTGGCTCTTGCTTCTAACACTGGTTTTACAAGGTCAGTTATGATTTTAAAATTTCCAAAGCTATTTCTTTTGTTTTCTCCTTCAGAAGAGCTATTAAAGCCTACACATTTGCACCTAAAAGGAAGGAAGAAAACCAAAAAATTTTGACTGAATGAAATCAAAAGCGGAGTACAGTAAGGGCAAGACGGGACAGAGGCAAGGACTCCAAGAAGAGTGTTCAGCATCTGTGAACACACTAGAGAACATGAGCTATGAGATGAAAACACATCCCATGGATTTAGGTAGAAAAGGCGCGTTCCTCATCAAGACAGCTGTCAGCGCAGTCCAGAAGTCCGGGGTCTGGCGAAATCCCCTCCTACTTCTCCTTTATTTTGTCTTTGTATCTAAGAAAGGAGACTCGACAGAACAGATAATAAATAAATAAATAAATAAAAAAAGAGGGGAGAAAGAAGAGATTGAATGAATTTCCCCTCATCCGAACTACATTTTCATTTGTAAAATCCTAGAGTTGATTGGTATCCATAAACTCTGAAGACATCCAGTTAGGGTCTGTATTTTCCTGCTGGGCAAATCTATGCTGATCCAAGATTGTGGAACCAAGGGAATTGAAGGCTTGGGCTATGTGTTCAAACAGCTCCTATCAGCAGGCAGAATATCCAGCGAAAGACATCAGTTTCAGTCTGTAGCTTTGTATATTTTATGCGCTGTCTTTCTCCTTAAATAGTTAGTAAATGTTAGAGAAATGCAAATTGATTTTTAGTAGACAAAACAACATTACAAATCTGCCAAAGAAAAAATAGTATACTTTTATTCAGCGTTAAATGCCATTCTTGTAAATATTTTAAATTCTGAGAATTTTAAATTGTACGCTTTAATATTACACTTAAAAAAAAGCAGCATTTTCTTTCACGGGGATGAGGGGCGGTAAATATGAGATTGGGGATGAATAATCCAGAACTGAGGTCAACAGAAAGACAATTGCAAATGGCACAAGACAGAAATGAGTATCTTCCAAGCAGCAGACAATTCTGAGCACTTCCCCATGTTTACTGCCCCCCCCCCTTCAATTGCCTCTCCAGGCTAAGAATGCATCTTGATGTGCTAACTAACTTCTCAAGAAAGGGCTCCCCATGGCCACCGCGTTTCTCGGCAGGCCACTAAAGCAGAGCGGACAGTCCTCACAAAGAACTAGGGAAACTGCACCTAGCGCAAGAGCCCAATAGTCCAAGAGGTCGGGAGCATAAAACACACACAAACTGCTTTCTTAGCCAAAGTCAAGGTTTTGGTAAAATACGAACAACATTTCAGTGCAAGTACTTCCCGCGCAGTATTTGGAAAACAGTTCTCCCAAAAACCAAACAAAAAAACCCATTTCCTTTGGAAGTCACATGTAGGAGCCTGCCCCACACCCCGCGGCCGTCGCGCTGTCCGTCACCCACGCGGGCCGGGAGGCCGGGACGCCGGTCGTTCCATCCCGGCGGCGGCTGGGCCGCGCCCCTGATTGGCCAGCGCGCCCGGCCGGCGTCACAGCTTCCCGCAGCCCCGCGGCCTCGGGGAGCCTGGTGGGCGCGCAGCGCGGCTGGTTGGTCGCGGGCTCCGGTTCCCCGGCCACGCGTGAACGTGCGCGCCCAACCCGAGCTGCCGGCGCCGTGAGTTCAGCGGAGAGGGAGTCCCGCGAGTCGGGTAAGCTGCCCCGCCCGCGCGAGCACTGCCCCCGGGACTCTGGAAGTTTCCCCGGCTGCGCGCTCCCCGCCGGGCTCTCCCCGCGGCCTGCGCCCGGGCACGCGCGCCTGTTGCTCTGCGCGGGCCCGGGCGGTGCGGGGAGCGCGGGCGGGTCGTGGCCTGGGAGCAGGGAGGGTTGTGCGCGAGACGCTTTGTGTTGGAGGAGTGCTGCGGGGGCCAAGGTGGTGCGCTTGGGGCTGGCATTCTCGAGGGGCGCGGGGGCTGGGCAGTTCCTTCCCGGGTCACCGGCGGCGGTGGGGAAGAGGGGGCGGCGGCGGCAGCGCCGGGCGCGAGGGGGCTGCGATGGGGAGGACGCCGCGAGCACGCAGGCCTGAGGGTGGAGGCTGGGGTTTCCTTCTAGCATCAGATAAGAGGAAGATGATGACTTCACCAGCCAGAGGGAAAACCTCTCGCCGCGTTATTTCAGTGTCCTGAGGGGATGTGTCTGAGAACAGCCTGTGTTGGAGGACAGCTGCACTGTCAACATCACCTTTGTGTGTCCTTAGACCTTCCCTAGGATGCCCTTTATAAAATCAGTAATTTGGGAACAGAGAAGAGATTGGTTCTGAGAGTTTGGGAGGTTTTGAGATGTAGAATTTGTTCAGAAATTGTGTAATGATCAAATTATTCAATTTAGTATATTATGGTTTAGAGGCTGATAGAGTTAGATAAACAATTGCATTTAAAACCATAATAAAATTTGAACGTTGTTGATTAGAACTTCTAAAACAAAGTTTTGGATAATTGCACGTGGGCTATGCCCCTTGGTAGGGTAAAGCTAATTTGGGATGCCCTGTAACTTGTTTTAACGTCTCCTCCCTCTCCTCATTTGTTGAAAATAACCAAAAATTGATGGAACGTTTTCTTAACACATAGATAATAGCTCACATGCATACTGTCTTTCATAATGATCCTTTCTTCCTTGGATCCTCCTGGTAGTTTCTTCTGATTTTTTCCTTCTTCCATTTGGAGGGTGCTCCAAATTCCACTCACACAGATAATGATAGCCAAGTCCTTAGATGTGTCTTTGCGTTTCAATGCTTTTTTAAAGGGAGCAAAGGCTGTCTATACAGCATACTTCTTTGCACGTTGGAGGTCACTAGGGAGATAATAATTCAAATTTACATTGGTTTAGTGCTGGCTGGCACTTGCAACGTTTAACTAATAAGGTAGGCAAACTGACAAATGAAAGCTTGGACACAGGGTTTGGAGGGAAGATTAGGGGATTTAGAAGCTGCTGAGCAACAGTGAATTGCTGGGAAGATAACCATCCTGAGTTAAAGAGGATTGTGCAGAATACAGCCCAAATCTGTCATCAGAGATTTGACTGGAGTTGAGTTGCAGATTGGCTCCACTTTTTGCATTCATAACATGTCCAACATACTCTGAATTTCATCAAATATTTTGAGGCAAAGTTGTCATACTGGACCGGATATGCCTCCAAATATGGTGTTTACCCCATCTGCCATGAAAGCTCTACATTCAAGAATGAAGAAACAGATGAGTTCTCAGTGAATTCAGGATGGCTAGATGGTGCATGGGAAAAGCTTATATATACCCTACTTTCATGGGTGTGTAAAAATAGATATTTGGCCTTAGGTATAATTTCTTTGGATATAGTTACATTATTTCAAGCATCAGTTTGATGATAAGAAAGATATTTTCTCTTGTAAATTTAAGCATTATGCACTGAAGAGTATTTACACAAAAATGAGGAACTCTATTCAGTATGGTAGAACTATTATAATTAGATGATTTTATGGAGCTCCATGGGAGGAAAGGCAGCCAGGAGAAATCAGTGTTAATTAACCAGTTGCCTTCAACATCTAAGGTAGTTAGTAGATAGTGGTTAGATGGTAATAGGTAGTTAGGAGACTTGTACATTGGCTTGGGCGCTGGCAGGGTTTTGAGAGGGTTTGGAAGGGGAATGCAAAATAGATACTAGACAGTGCTCTGAAGGAGTCTCTACTGACCACGGGAGAGCAGATGCTATTACACGTCGTCTTGAGATTCATAAAAAGAGCAAATAGGCATGGACCTGTAGGTGAAATGTCTGGGAAGAAGGTGGGCAGCAGAGACAGAGGGGATCTCAGCTTTTATCTCTCTAGAATAGAATTGAGGTTTTATGTCAAGGGGAAATGATTAGGTGATGAAGCCAAAGTGCTAGGAAGCACGGAAATACAGGCAGAGTTTTGTTTGCCCCAGGGTTTTTCATTTCCATTTGGGATCTCAGGAAAGTTATAAATTGGCCTTGTTGGGTTTTTTGGTTTTTTTTTTTCTTTCTGACAATCCCTCCAAGCCCATCCAGGCTCTCCTGGCATGTGCTTCAAAACTCTTCTGGCTTCTATCCAGTGCTTGCTTCCAAAGCCAGTTAGTTGTAGGTGTGCATTAAAAGGCATCCCATTTCCAGTCCGCTGTAGTTGTCTCAAGAGCTGGAGAACTTTAATGGTTGTGGCTGAGACAACAGGAAGTGATACCCTTGGTTCTCAGGGGCAGCCATCAACAAGGTGGCATTTAGTTGATTGGTTCCTGTCTCCTTGCTTTGTAGGACTTCTCCTGTATCTTTTCATGGTCTTCCCTTTATGTATGTGCTAACTTTTTTTCTTAAGAGGATGCCAGTCTCATTAGATTACGGTCCACAATGACTCCATTTAACCTTTCCTTACTTCTCTAAAGAAACTCTCCAAATAGAGTCCTATTGTCAGATACTAAGGATTTGGATTGCCCGTGAGTTTTGGGAAAGCGCTGATGTATTCCTTAGCTCGTAAGAAAGTTCTTGGAGAGCTGATGAGAACCAGAAGAGGTTGACCCATGGTGAAAGAGAGGGGTTATGGAGGAGGCTGCTGGGTAGTTTAAACATTACTGTAGTAATATGACGCTTGGCAAGAAAGGGAAAACACTATTTGGGGAAAGGCTATTTTATCTCTGGCCCACGGCCGATAGTTTTAAATGCTCATTGGGTATTGTATGTCTAGGGCCCTTCCCTTTTTGAAGATAGAACTTTAGTTCTTTGTAGGGTTTTATAAAAGGGTAATTTTCTTAAATTGTTTTTCTAAGCCTTAAAAATAGTAAGACAGTCATTAAAAAAGAAAAATGTTAATGTAAGCATGATTTTGGTGTCTGATTCAAACAACACAATTAATTTAATTAACTTTGTGTTTTTTGAGACAGGGTGTAATGTAGCCTTAGGGGACCTCAGGTTCACCCTGTAGCATGTAGCTAAAGTTGTCCTTGAAGTCCTGATTCCCTTGCCCCCACCTCTGTGGTGCTGAGATTATGTGGGGGCACACTGCCACACCTAGCACAGTGCCATTGCTTTAGAAACTGTGTCCCAAGTGTCTTTTTTGGCCTAATCTTTGTCATAGTCTCTTCCCCTTTTGAAAGTTTCCCCCTTTCAGAAAAAAAATAGACGATTAAAAAGGCAGTGTAATCATATGTAATCAAATAACAAAAGCTCTCATTTGGATGTTGAAATTACATTTGATGATTTAGAGACATGGAAAAGCCATTCTTCCAGTGCTGACCATCTGGGTGAAGAAAAGCCAACTAAACAAAAGAGAAATTCGAGACAATCATTGGTACATTTTCTTCCTTTCTATCCATTGCCTGTGCTAGTTAGACTTGTTGGGCTTAGGGAATTCTTATCTTTATTTTTCTCACTCTCATAAAACCATTTTACCTCCAGGTTTACGATACGGTAAATAAATTCATGAAGGAAGAATGAGAAAGCAAACATTTGTAAGAAAGATGAAAAGCAGAGACAATAAACTAAGCACACACATACACACACAAGTCATTTGAAGGAAAAAGCAAATTAGGTTGTGTTGTATTTACTCTTGGTAGTTTGAGTATATAGTGGATAGATCATTTCTTTGATTACCTTTGAAGGCTGTATTGACTATAAATAATTGTTTCTTTTCATAACTCCTTTTAAGGGTAACAGACATGAATGCAGAAGGTAGCTTAGTTGATTTTGTGTGTGTGTGTGTGTGTGTGTGTGTGTGTGTGTGTGTGTGTGTGTGTGTATAGAGCTTAATAGAGTGTTGCCTGGCCCTCCTCCCTCTCTAGAATGGAGTATTGAATATAGTTACCCTGTGCCAATTTAGGAATGTGTAGCATGGATGGGGGGACCGCATGGAGAGATGGCTCAATTGATGGACTCCCTGCCCTTTAACCATGGGAATCAATGTTGGGGATCCCTAGCACTCATGTAAAAGACAAGAGCAGGGCCATACATCCAATCCAGAATAGAAGAGGTAGAGATAGGAGGCTTCCTGGAGATTATTAGCCAGAAGCGTAGGCAAGTCAGTGAGAGAACTGTCTCCAATGTAGAGTGATAAAGGAAAAGACCTGAAGTACACCGCTGGCTTCCACAGGTGCATACAGCTCACGCACATAAGCGTGTGTACCCAGGAACATGTACATGTGTCTTACATGTGTAGATACATGCACATATGTACAGCATTGCAATGCTGCTTATGTAGTTTGCTGAGCATAGGCTGGGTTGGGCTAATTGAAAAAGCATTTTTCATTCTGTCCTGTAGCTGACAGGAGACAAAGGCTAGATCCTCTGGGGCTGAATTATTGCTCTCTTGCAGCTCCATTAGATTTGGAGTTTCAGATTTCAGGTTTTTTCTGGGAGGTGTGGGCTGTTTAACTTACTTGTTTATCTAAGACATTTTGTTATGACTCTTTCTATTTCTTTCCTGGCTCCTTACCTGCACATGTCCCTTTTTCAGGTTCCACCAACTTCTTTCTGTCACTGCAGATGAGGTGGTACACAGAGCTTGACTAAACTGAATGTATTTGTTTTACAGACTGCTCCAGCATTATCACTGTGTAATTGTTTATCACTCTGTAATTATTTCAATGATGTTATTTATAGTTATACCTTAGTTCTGTTTATTGCCCAGTGCTAGTTCATTGAAAGGATATACCATTAAGGAGATTTTAATGGTTCAGAACTCTTCTGTACTTTTACTCTTTAATTACAGTATAGTCATTCTTAGTTTAGTGGATGAGTAGAAGCTTGGCCCCTGTAGTTCTGTAGCTGAGAACTGTGAATTCAAACAACAAAACATGGACTGATTGGTGGAGAAGCTATATACATACAACCAGTGCTAGTGCTAATTTTACTTGCATGAAGGTGACAGAAAAAATGAACACCTGAAGTGGTTAGACTTGGGGACAGATGGGCGTCTGTGCTTGCATGTGAGTCTGTGTGTGTATTATAAGTGTGTGTGCATTATGTATGTGTGTGTATAGTAAGAATTGTTCTTTTATTGGAATGGGTGAGGCTAATATCTTTACTAGTAACAATAAAGAATATGTATAACAGTACCTGTATTTCAATAAGAAGTGATTTTTGCCTTATTTGGGGTAGAAAGGAAGAGGGCAAGGAATATTTCTGTGTCTTCTGCTACTCACTGCATTCAGATCAAAATAATCCTCATGCCAAAGGAGCATATTTTAGGATAGTGTATTCTGATCCTTGTGTTTTGAGTGTACATCAGACTTATATTTGGCAGTGTGTCTCAATCTTCTTAAGGTTTGAGTACTCTCAGATGCTTATAAAATTTCAGTGTCTTTATTTGACGATTCAAGATCTGTAATCAATAGTTTTAAAAATACCACTGGGACTTTAACAACAAAAAGATCTAAAATACTTAACTTTTAATAATATCAGGTGAAGTCAGAATAAAGAAATAACTCAACAAATCCTTCCTTGTGCGGGTCTGAGCATAGCGTAATGAGCCCTGTGCTTTATTTCCAGACTTCATGCCAAATTCTCTGCATGTACTTGCAGATTTTTAGTATTTTTAAAATCATTTTAGTTAGAGTTATCTGTCACTCTGTATGAAAAGCTTATATAACATGCATACATAAAGCATTAAGCAGTAAAGGAATTATTTAGCACTGGGGTTATACAAATGATAGGTGCTCTGTAAATGTTCGGGTTAAGACCATTGGGTATACCAAGAATCAGAGATGGGATGAACTGCAAACCAATTCCATTTCAACCTGTTCTGGCCAGTAGAAAGACAGGAGACATAGACAATCAAAAATGATTGTGCGGGCCTGCGTGTGTGTGTGTGTGTGTGTGTGTGTGTGTTGCGTGTGCATATGCAGGTGCCTGTGGGTTCATGTGGAGTACGGATAGGTTTAGCTTATCCTCTGGAATTCTAATTACTGGAGGTTATGAGCCAACTGCTATGGGTTCTGGGAACAGAAATCCGGTGCCATGCAAGAATAACTAGTGCTCTTAACCCCAAACTCCAAATACATACATTTTAAATTTCTAGGAGCTGTACTAAAGACAAATGCAGAAATAGGTGAAATTTATTTTAACAGTATTTTATTTAGGCCAGTTTCTTCAAAAAGTTATTTAAATATGAAATTAAATATGAACTACAGATGAAGCATTTGTCTTTTTGCATAAAAAACGTCTCTGAAGTCATTTCTATATTTTATACACAGAATAGCTCAATAGAATTTCCTATATTTCAGAAGTGAAATAGATATGCTGGCTCCAGGCTACTGTATTGGTCAACATTGCACATGAAAACATGCATCTAAGCCAGTGGTTCCCAACGTGTGGGTTATGACCCTGTTGCGGTTGTATATCATACATCCTTCATAATCAGGTATTTACATTATGATTCATAACAGTACCAAATTACAGTTATGAAGTAGCAGTGAAATAATTTATGGTTGGGGAGTCACAATAGCACAAGGAACTATATTAAAGGCTCACAGCATTAGGA
Source organism: Ondatra zibethicus (assembly GCA_004026605.1). Classification (NCBI taxonomy): domain Eukaryota; kingdom Metazoa; phylum Chordata; class Mammalia; order Rodentia; family Cricetidae; genus Ondatra; species Ondatra zibethicus. Next base: position 10,125 of record PVIU01018984.1, on the reverse strand, counting down.
AGGTTGAAAACCACTGCTTTCAGTTGTGAGGAAGATGCAGTCAAAAAGAGGTGACTTCATTGCACCTGGAAAGTGTGCTCTGCTGGCTGGACCACTGAGCCTTCTTTGGGCCGTCTTTCTTTGTCTTTAGTTTTTTGAGATGGTATCAGTGTCAGGCTGCGATCCTCCTGCCTCAGCCTTAGAAGTGCTTGGACCCAGGGATAGACCATCAGTCCATCATGGTCATTTTTAGTGTTTATGAGTTTGTTTCTACTTTCTGACCACTTGGTTAAAAGTGTAAAGAAAATACAACAAAACGTTTTAAAATTAGGTGTGCTCTTTTGAGTGTTAGTAAAATACAGTTTGTGTCTATGGTTGCATAGTAGAAGAGTTATTTAAAGAGACATGTTTATTGAAAGAGCAAAAACTTTTTAAAAAGACGTTTTCAGGGAGAAAATGCCACTTGCCCAGGTGAACCAGAAGATTCCTAGAAAATCGAATTTGGCAGCTAAATAATGTGGTTTATCATGTTAGTGAATCAGCAATTAGGGCATCGAATTGATGCTAGTTTATCTTGCCATACCTAAGGCTTGTGTTCAGGGTCATATAATCATATACTTTTCAATAAGTTTTTCTTTACCTGAACTACCTGGAACCATGCCAGCCAGACATGCACTGCCGCCCTTTGCTGGTTGCCTCCTGGCAGCCCTGGCTACCAAGGACTGATCTTTCTGTTGGATTTAGGCATAACATCTCCACTCAGAGGAGGTTCTCTCTAGCAATTATTTAGTTCATGGAAAATGCTTCTCATTGTATTTAATCTTCTTCTTCTTCAGTGTGTGCTTACATAATTAAGAAGATCCAAAAGTAAATTTGCTTTGGTTTAGTGACTTAAGGTTGCAATAGATTTTCTCTCTTGGATATTTTTTCATAATATGTGAACTTTATTCCATCTTGGGGATTGTGGGAATATTTTTGATTCTGATAGGAGTGTTAAATTTACCCTTTAGATGACTGACATTTTATTTAGGGTGCTTCAATTTCTGCCCATTTTAATTTGGCTTTTAATCATTAAGGATATCTCCTATTAGTATTTTTTTAATTAGTGCAGAAGCCAAAGTGTTATCAAATGAGTCATATTTGGTGTAAACTAAATAATTGGTTTTGTTTTGTTTTTGCATTTCTGGCAGTTAAACAGCCAGTTGCCTACTGTGAACCAGATGACAGCATCTCCCCCATACCTTTAGTTTGAGTTTGAGAAAGGGTCTCTAAGTTGTTCAGGGTGGCTTTGAACTTGTAATCATCTTGAGTAGAAGAAATTAGTGGTCTGCTAGGGATCTATGTCACCAGACCTGGCTTAAATGACTATTAATACTATACCCTGCTTAGTGTTTGGCGGTAATAAATATTTTACAAATTGGACTGTTCAGCATGCTCAAGCATGAGGAGTCTAACAGAGTTTTACCACTAGGATACTATTACATGTATCATTATAGTTTCAAATATCCATTGGGGGGGCTTCTAACTGCAGTTTTCTTCCCCACCTTTTATTAAAACATAGATTCTTTTCTCATATAGTATATCATAATTACAGTTTCCCCTTCCTCTACTCCTTCCAGTTCCTCCCCACCTCACTTTCATCTGGGTCCATTGCCTCTCTCTTATTAGAAAAAAAAAAACAGAGTTCTAAGAGGTAGCAATAAAAAATAACAAAATAAAGTGAGATAAAACAAAAATCATCACATCAGAGTTGGACAAAACAAACTAACAGATGGAATTGAACCCAGGGGAAGGCACAAGAATCAGAGACACACTCAGGAGTCCCATAGGAATTCTAGACTGAAAGATACATATATGCAGAGTACTCAATGCAGACTGATTGCAGGCTTTATGCATGTTCCAGTCTCTGTGAGTTCATGTGAGCTTTGCTTAGTTGATTCAGAGGGCCTGTTCTCCTGGTGTCTTTCATCCTCTCTGACTCTTTCACTCTTCCCACATCTTCTTCCACCACTTACCCGAACTCTGAGGGGAGGGATTTGATGGACACATCCTATTTAGAGCTGTGTGTTTCAGGGCCTCTGTGTGTAATTCTAACCTCAATTCTCAATTCTCTTTTCCATCTTTGCCTTCTTCATTGGTCTTTATGTTGAGCAACAGTTTAGAGACCACTGGTTATCTATTTGATGTCCCCATGTTATTTTCTCTCTTTAAACTTATTTTTAAATTTATAAGTATTTTGCCTGCATGTATTGTATGTATGTGTACCATTTATGTGTCTGACGCCTGTGGAGGTCAGAGAAAAGTGTTGGATATTCAGGAACTGAAGTTCTACATGGTTTAAAAGACTGTGTTTGTGCAGGGAACTGAATGGTCCTCTGCAAAAACAATGGTTGCTCTCAACCACTGAGCTGTGCCCCTAGCTTCAGGTTATTTTCTTATATAATTGGTCACTTGTACATTTGTGCGATGTCTCCTTTAGGTGTCATTCAGCACGTTTGTTCAGTGTCTACTCTAGGCATCAGTCAACACGTTTGTGAAGGTTTGGGCTGCTGTTAATCCATCTGCAATTATATTCTATTATTTGACACTTTCCAGAACCATTTAAAATTCAGTGTGTCTATAAGGAACACATTTCCAGCTCTCTAGGAGACGGTGCCATTTCTCTTATCTGCTGCTCTTCTTTCAGCTAGCAATCTCACGGTATAGCCTGTGTCTCAGAAGAAGAGCTTTGGGAGAGGTAGCCTGTTTTGATGTCACTTCCCTATTTCCTCTGCCCACTGCTCTTGGAGTCAATTGAGTCCTTTTGAGCCGTTCTAATGAAGATGTCTGTCTTTATTACTTTATTCTTGCTGTCACCCTACTCTGGATTCGATTTTGTTTGTTTGTTTTATTTTTCTGTTTTGTTATTGTGGCCCCACTGTTTCCTTTTCTTTCTCTGGTAAATTATTTACCCTGTTGCCAAAATTGTTTTCATAATTGTGTTCCAGCCTTCCATTTTGCAGCCTTCTTCCTTGGGTCTCTCTCTCTCTCTCTCTCTCTCTCGCCCTCTCTCTCTCTCTCTCTCTGTGTGTGCGTGTGCGTGTGTGTGTGTGTGTGTGTGTGTGTGCATGTGCATGCGTGCGTGCGTGCTGTACTCTGCCCGCAGCGCAGTCCCATGCAGGTCACGGAAGTGCTGCTTTCCTCGCTCTTCCCATTACCTCCCTGAAAGCTGCAGCCATACGGCCATGTGATCTTTGCATTCCTCATGGTTTCTTGCCTTAGCAAGTATCCTTTGCCCAACAGGAAACTCTTTTCCTTCTCCTGGATCCCTTCTTTTCTTTGTTCATCCTTCTAGGTGGGTTCCTGTGTTACATCTCCAGATTCTGTTGATTCTAGATGATGATGTTGGGCGCTAAGCACATCACAATATGGCGGTAGGATATCCATTTCACTGTTGCTCAGAAGGTAGGCTTGTGTTCTTATTCTTTGCTATTCTTGTGCTTTCAGTGGCAGTGACAGGCAAATGATTTTTTTAAAATACAATTTGGGTATTTTTCTTAAATCTGAAAAGATTGAAATTTGTTATGAAAATGTGTAAAAACTGATCACTAAATTGTTCATGAAGATAAAGGAAATAAGAATTGTACAGATGGAAAAGACAGAGGTCTAAAGTTGGAAACATGAGTATTTAAAAATGTACTATGATGTAGGAGAATTAGTTTAAACAGTGAAACTGTTAGAGACAGACTTGTGCTTGGCCGTGCTGAGCAACAGCAGCATCTTACCTGTTTGAGGGTGGGGAGTGTGGCTAGACTGCTTTATAGTGTGAAGCTTTGTGTGATCATTGTCGTTGACTGTCAACTTGACAGGACATTGAGACATTCATGAGGCACTTCTCAGCACACCTGTGAGTGAGTTTCTTGACTGCGTTAATTGCAGTGGGAAGACTCTTCCTAAAAGTAGGTGTCTCCATTCCTTGGAGTTGGATCCCACACTGTAGCACAAATTCTAATTGGTCTTAATAATAAAAGCCTGGAGTCAGATATTAAGGGGTTAAAGCTTAGAGATCAGAGAAACAGTGCAGCCAACCACTAGAGAGACCTTTTACCTGTACTGAATCTCAGACTGAAGGGGAGATCCTGCCTCTGTGAATCCTCAGACTGCATCTCAAACTACTTGCTCAGACTGCATCTCAGACTGCATCTTAGACTGCTTGCTCGGGCTGAATTTCAGATTGCTGCTGCCTCAGACTGCATCTCAGATTGCTTGCTCAGATTGCATCTCAGACTGCGCTGAGCTCCTGTCCTCTCCCACCTTATATTTCTCTCTCCTCCCAGCTGTATTACTTCTGTCTCCAACTCCCTAGTGCTTAAATTAAAGGCGTGTGGTCCCAAGTACAGAGATCACCTTTGTGTGAGCTCTGTTTCTCTTTTAGACTGAATCAATTTCGTGTAGCCCAGAGTGGCCTTGAACTAACAGAGAGATCCATCTTCTGTCTTCATACTGCTAGCATTAAAAGTGTGTGCCACCACTGCTTGGCCTCTGTGGCCAACTCGTATGGCTAGCTCTGATCCTCAGGTAAGCTTTATTTGTTGGATCATAAACAAAATATGACCACACCCACTGTATAAGAAAGAAAAAATGAGCCGAGCACAAACATACGTCACGCTTTGTTTTCTGATAATGTAGCCATCCTCTTCGAGCTCCGATTTCTTTGATTTCTCTGCCGTAATGGAGTGGACCCTGGAAATGTGACTGAAAGACACTCTTTTCTCTCAAGTTATCTTGCATGGTCTTTTGTCATAACAATAGGAAAAGAAAGTTAGAATCTCTGTGTCAATTCTCAGAGAAGGAAGCGCAGAAGAAGGGAGGGTGAGATGCGATAGAGTAGAAATTTGAAGGAGAACTGGAGAACCCTGGGCTCTGAGCTTGTTTGAACAGTTGCTAATTCTCCGTGTGCCTCACATTTGGAAATCTCAGTGTTTTGTCGACACTTGATGAAAGAGATGAAAGAATGAACTCCTTAATTCTGGACTTGTTCATATGTGTCAATATCCACATTTCTAGATTAATATGTATAATTTTCTTTTGTGGTGGATTTTTCTAAAGCAACCAATAACATCATTCAATTTTATATGGTTAATATTGTAATAATAATGTCTGATACCTCCATAGTATTTCTGAGCATTCACATATTTTTTCAGACTCCATGCTTTGCTCAGTGATGAGAAGAGTAAAATAGAATTACATTTTCTTCTTTGCGACAAGATTTGACTTTGGTGGAGAAAATGGTTTGGTTCCTTCCTGACCATATGTTACCTCACTTACCAACACCTAGCTGTGCTAACTCTTGGCTTGTGAAGGATGAGGAAGTTTGTAAGGCTTCCCGAGTCATCTCCCTGCAGCTCCATCTTTCTGTGCCTTTCAGCTCCTTTGTTACATGCGCTTCCTTTCACCTACATTTGCTTCTCTATGTCTTAGCTGTACATCAGTCTCTTCCCATTGACTTCTGCTTAGTAACATTTCAGGTGTCAATACTTTGACTAAAATGAATTATTGGAATTGGCAATTTGTCAGGTTAAGTCAGAGGGCAGGATTTTATTTTTGCTATCTTCAGTAGTATAAGCAAGTGTTCATGGGGGGGAGGGAGATGAGTCCTTCCATACAAGAATGAGGACCCAAGTTTGAATCCCTGGAACCCATGCAAAAAATCTAGACAGGATTGGCGTTCTCCTGGATTCTGAGCACTGGGAGGCAGAGGCAGAGTTGACTGGCTAGACCAGCTAGGGGTCCATGACCTCTGGGTTCAGGTAGAGACCTTGCATCAATTTTTAAATAAAAAGGCAGATCTTTGTCAAGGATTACAGCCAATCTCAACTTCGGGCCTCCAAATACATGGGCACGCATGTGCTCTTATAAACGTGTGAAGACACATATACATATATCATACCAACCATCAATACAAATGCAAAAAGTTTTCAGGAAATGGGAAAGGTGTCCTAAAGCCTTATACTTGTCTACATAGGCAAGGATAGGGCAGTCTGCAGTTCTTACTCAGAAGCGAGCAACTTTGATTAAATTAAGGACTTATTCCGTTAGTTTCTGTTGCTGTGAAGAGACATCATAACCATAGCAACTCTTATAAAGCAAAACATTTAATTGGGACTGGCTTAAAATTCCTCCATTATCATCATGGCAGGAAACATGGCAGCACTTGCTGGGGAGGGAGCTGAGAGTTCTACATCTAGTCTGCAGATAGCCGGAGGAGAACTAGCTTGAGCTTCTGGGCCTCAAAGTCCACCCCATAGTGACACACGTCCTCCAACAAAGCCACACCCACTCTAGCAAGGCCACACCTCCAAATAGTCCCGCTTTCTATGGACCAAGTATGCAACACATGGATCTATGGGAGTCATTTCTTGTTAGAACCACCACACTGTTGAAAATACAAAAATATAGAGATTAATGTACAGACATTAAATAATACAAACTTGTAATCAAAGTAGTTTTGTATGCCTATTGTTCATAGGCATTTTTACAAATGTTAGCTATAGCTGACTTTTCCAAATGATTAGAACGGTTCAGAGAGGTCAAAACTCATTGGCTCTGTTTATAGCCTGGCTGCATGGAGAGGACATTGTTTCCCGGAGCCTCTGAAAGCCTCGTTGGAAAACACATGTTTTCAGCTCAGGGATACGGGGGTGCATTTCACAAACAGCTCTATTTTATGCAGTAAAAACAATGTGCATAGTGTTTTGTTCTCAGGAAGAGTCATTATTACAGAAGATTTAATGACAAGTAATCAGTTTTGTTTTCTTTTTTTTCAAGACAGGGTTTCTCTCTGTAGCCCTGAGTGTCCTGGAACTTTCCAGGTAGATCAAGATGGCTTTGAACTCAGAGTCCGCCTGTCTCTGACTCTTGAGATTGGGACTAAAGGTGTGCGGTCACCATACCTGGCAGTATGCAATTGTATTAACAGCTCTTAGTCAACATAACATTTTATAATCCCCAAAAGCTGGACTGTTGCTTTTATTTGTAGATTACAACTCAACAGGCATTTTAGATATATCAGTGGCAAACAGGTTTAAGGGGATATTTGACTATCTTGTCTGAGGAGCAAGTTTACTTTACTTTTCTCAGTCAGGAAAATGATGCGGAATATGGCCAAGGCTTTAATCTTTCCTCCTTCATTCCTTCTCTGTTTCCAATTTTTTTTGTAGCCAAATTAATTTTAGATAAGTTTTGATGTTTTATCATATGCAGTCTTCATATGTGATATTTCATCATCTAGAGGCTCATGATGACAGCGGTGGTAAAATCTTGGGTGCTGTGCTTAAAATCTGGTGATAGTAGGCATAGAGAAAAAAACTTAAAGAGATTTTACTATTCTAAAATAATGAATAATTATGATAGAAAGTATTGTCATACACCAGCTGACTTTGAGGATTTTGAAGGGCTTGTTGGAAACCGTTGTGAAGAATGGGCTTTGAAAGTGAGGGTTACAGTTGCCGACAGCCCCTCAATTCTCAGTCCCTGCATGGCCTCTCTCTGAGCAGGGCTCACACGCCTTTCATCCCCACAGTCACAGTACAGAGGGAAAACAGCCACATTAACTCATTATCACTCTACTGCGCTGTTTTTTTTTTACCAGACAACTTCTGATCAGAAATACGAACCTGCCTTTCCTTGAGTGACTTGTAATCGTTCTCTTTACTCCTATCCAGATTCAGCAGGGGAAATCATGAAAGCCACAAACTGAATTTAGAAGTGCTGATTGATGAGGAAGGATAAAAATATCTAATTACGGGCAGTGTTGTATAGCTCAGGGTAACTACGTAGGCGATATGATAGACGACACGCTTGATGATTTCTGTAGAAAAGATTCGGTAACTGCAGAAACATTTTGCAAAGTTAGTGAACAATGTTTGAAATTAAGTTACTCTTCAGAACTACAAGGGAAACCCTAGAAAATGTTCTGGGAAGAATTTTATAAACTTGAGGTAGTTGAACAGAGTGAGCCTTGCCTACCCCTGCCACCCCCAGTTTCTGGGTTCCATGGTGTTTTTCAGTGAAGGAAGTTTGTTTCCCTTCACTACCTTTTAGGATTTCGCTGAGAAATCTCTCAGTTAGAGCTGACAAAGCCACGTATTGTTCTGTCTTAGGACTGGCACTTCCATCTTACCAACTCACCAAGTAGGCAACCGAGGGATGACAGTCATCTTCAGTGCCGGCCACTTCTGCAGCTACAAACCATTGCAGACCAGCTGCCAACTATGTTTCTGTGTCCATGGGGATGCATGAGTCCCCACGCATTTTATAAGTACCAAGGACACAGTGTGCCCAGGCTCACTGGGGAATTGCCTCATCCCAGGCAGGCAAAAGGGCAAACAGCAGGAGCCAGAAGTAACATCTCTAGAGAATTCATCTCCAGTGTAGGAATGACACCTGAGAATTCTGTGCCACAGAGTTTATCCTTCTGTGTGTTTGAGGTCTCCCAAGAAAGCACAGTGGTAGGAGTGAGTGTTTTGTGGGCTCCTGGCTAGATCTGGAATCTTATATTGACAAATTTCTCTGCCAGAGCCACCCTTGGAAGAATCCCTGTGCCTGGCTCTGGCCAAGAAATATGTGTGGCATCTGGTATTTTGGCCGCTCACACTGAAAAAATATGGTAGTGAACAGGGGCAAACTGCCCAATAGCCCAGATTCCTTTGAGTTTCACCAGGGAGTGAGAGAAGAGAAGAGAGTAAATCTTCACTCTTAGAAGCATGGCTTCCTGAGTCAGTATGCTGCTGGGAGTTGACCGAGAGCAGAGCAGGGTCCTGTCGTACAGGGCTGTGGGGGGAGATTCTGTGAGATGAGTGCTAAAGACGAGGTAGCAGAACCCTGCTAATGTTTATTTGGATACCTTAACAAACACTTGATGAAGGTGGAGGACGAAGGATATAAATAGTACAATGTCTATAAACATAATTCATTTATGTAATGAACTTTAAACATGTTCCGCCAGCTTCATAGTTGAATGAAACTCAGAAACCACCAATGGATTTATGTGGACCAGCCAACCCAGTGAGCACATAGTCTGTCAGCAGTGTGTCTCTGAGGCTTCTTCCCATTCTACAGTTGACATCATAGTGGAGTACAAGCAGGAAATAAAGAACTATAACTCAAAAGCATTACCAATTATAACTTAAATGTGCAACCCAGGTAGCAGATATAAATCTTAATAAAAACAATACTTTTATATTTTGCAGTATCTGTAATTTATGAAGGAAATACATGTGTTTTTGAAAGATTAAGAATTCCTCTCATCCAGGCAACCGTCTAAAAAAAAAATGAATGTAGACATACATGTAGACTAAATACCCATACACAGAAAGTAAAAATAAAGGGGAAAAGTAAACAAAAGTAACTTTCAAAACCTGCTTCTGGATAATTTTGGAAATTAAAGCAAAGTTAATGAATGGTTGTAAGTTTGAATGTATTTGTTGTATAAATATATACACAACTAATAAAATGTTTAAACTTTTAGTGTCCATTATTTGTTTCTTCTAGGTGGGATCTTTGTCCCTCTTAAAAGGGAAAAGTTGCTGGACTTAGTGGCCCACACCTTTAATTTTGGGAGGCAGAAGTATGTGGGCTCTCTGTGAGTTCGAGGCCAGCCTGGTCTACAGAGCAAGTTCTAGGACAGCTAGGGCTGTTACGCAGAGAAACACTCTCTCAAAATTTCGAAAAACCAAAGAAAGGGGGCGGGTGGAAGCTTAAGAAAAGAAGGACATCAATAGTGGTAGGAAATTTTTAAAAAATGGAATGAAGTAATACTATTTTTATTCAAACTTCTTTAAAGCACATGGATTCTCAGTAAAAGCAATGGTTCCTTTCTATGAACTTGTTTATATAACGACATTAATATAGTTTCCTCTTCTCCCCTTTGGCCTGATTGTGTGTCACTGTGAGCATTTTTGTAAAACCCATGGAAATGGTTTTTATAAATATATACTTTTATGCTTCTTATGAGTATGTTTCTATTAATCTCTACCTATAATGCATTTTATATCCTCCTATTTTATATGGGTAATAACAACTTAATACACCATCTTATATATTCTCTCTTTTTTTCCATGATATTTATTGAGCTCTATATTTTTCTCTGCTCCCCTCCCTGCCAAT
>PVIU01018983.1:0-37561 GCA_004026605.1 Ondatra zibethicus | reverse complement strand
AAGAAGAAGAAGAAGAAGAAGAAGAAGAAGAAGAAGAAGAAGAAGAAGAAGAAGAAGAAGAAGAAGAAGAAGAAGAAGAAGAAGAAGAAGAAGAAGAAGAAGAAGAAGAAGAAGAAGAAGAAGAAGAAGAAGAAGAAGAAGAAGAAGAAGAAGAAGAAGAAGAAGAAGAAGAAGAAGAAGAAGAAGAAGAAGAAGAAACTAGCACAGTCTCTTGTTTGGCTAGGCCCACTGGCCAGTGAGCCCCAGAGGTCTGTTTACCTCTGCCTTTTCAGCACTAGGATTACACAGATGTGGGTTCTGGGTTGGAATTCTGGTCTTGCTTGTAGGATTTACCAACTGAACTATCATCGACCTAGCCAAGGATGATCCTCCTACCTCCATTTCTGAGTGCTGGGATTATGGGTGAGTACCACCATATCCCACTCAAGTTCTTGCTGCTGAGATGATTTAGATTTCAAGGCCACCCAAGGTGATTCACAAGCTGGAAACTTGGTCACCAATGTTGGGGGATGTTTGATCACAGTGTGTGAAAGGCACCTTCTGGTTGGTTTAATAATAATGAGCTGAATGGCCAATAGCTAGGCAGGAGAGGCTAAGCAGAAATTCTGGGTAAAGACAGGAACTTGGGAAGAATCTAGGTGCACCAGAGAAGCCAGTAAGATGCAGAGCAAGCCAGACACACAGAATGAAAAAGCAGCAAAAAGCCACATGGCAGAACATAGATTGAAAGGAACAGGTTGATTTGAGTTATAAGACCTGGCTGGGAACAGGCCTAAGCTAAAGGCCAAACTTTCACAATTAATAAGAAGTCTCTGGGTCATTATTTGGGGGCTGGTGGCCCCGACAAGAAGGTCTGACCGCACACAAGTCTGTGGCCTTTGGGATCTGGGGTCTTGTTCTAGGTTGTGGGATCCTAGAGGGACATATTGGAACTTGAAGCACTAGTCAGTCTCCCCGCCCCCCAGCTCTCTCCTTAGCTATGGAGTGAGCAACTTTACTGCGTCATACACTCCCCAACTCGATGTTCTTCCTCACCACAGCTCAAAACAATGGAGCCAGACAAGTAAGTGTAAGCCCCATAAATCTCTACTTCCAGACAGAGATTTTCCAGACTGAGGTCTTCTATCACATCAACTAAAACCGGCTGACATACCTGTTAATACAAATGGGCAAGAAAAATTCCACAGTCTTGGTCTCTGTTTGGTCATGAGAACATAGTGTCTATATCTGTTTTTTGTTTGTTTGTTTGTTTGTTTTGTGCGTGTTTGTTTTCTGAGACAGGGTCTCACTGTGTGGCTCTGGAACTCGCTATGTAGACCAGGCTGGCCTCAAACTCACATTGATCTGCTTCTGCCTCTCTCTCCTGGGCTGGGATTAGAGGCCTCACTTAAACAGCAGGTCACCCAGCCCAGCTATGCAATGTAAGAACTCTGAGGGCAGGCGCTTCATGTTCTTCTGCTAACCCAAGCTTTCCCCAACAACGCCACCAAAAGAGCTTTTCTGTTTACTTATACCGTGTGTTTATTCCCATCTTTCTGGGTGGTCCAGTCTCCAGACCCTTTCTCCTGTGGGTGCATACTTCTCAGATAAGAGGGAGCAAGGGTGGAGGGCAGCGGAATGAACTGTGCTGGTCAGCGGTGGTTTCTTAGGACAAGAGGGCAAGGTCCTATCACAGTAGTCTCCACCTGCTACTTAAAAGTCCTTTGACTCTCTTTCTGTTTGGATCGCAGGCCCTTCAGGAGCCGCCGGTCACCGTTCAGACATGGCCAGGTCCAAGAACCACACCACACACAACCAGTCCCCAAAATGGCACAGAAATGGCATCAAGAAATCCCGGTCACAAAGATAATGAATCTCTTAAGGGGGTTGACCCCAAGTTCCTGAGGAACATGCGCTTTGCCAAGAAGCACAACAAGAAAGGCGTGAAGAAGATGCAGGCAAATAATGCAAAGGCAATGAGAGCACGTGCAGAGGCCATCAAGGCCCTGGTGAAGTACAAGGTGGTTAAGCCCAGGATGCCAAAGGGCCCCAGCCACAAACCCAGCTATCTCGCTTTCATTATTTACCCCAAGCTTGGGAATTTTTGATATGAGGCTTTGATTGGATTAGAAGCTGCATGGCTAGGGGTCATAGGCTCCAAAAATCAAAGCTCAAGGTTCAAACCAAGGCAGAGGCCTCCAGTCCAGCTCTGGTTCCCAAAGGAGTCCAGGCCCCTGTGAAGGCCCCATAGAAAAAGGCCTCAGTCTGCCAATGTGAAGGCAGATGGACTGGTGTGAACACCTACACTCTGTTTGCAGATGGTCAAGACTTTATGCTGTTTTTACCAGTAAACTTGAGGCAAGATCTGTTAAAATAAATAAATAAATAAAATAAAAAATAAAAGTATTTTGAAAAAACACGTGTCTTGTAGCTTGTCTTATGAACATTTTCAAAACAGGAATAATTGTAGAGGTAATTTCTGATATATCTGAAATGTTTTCGTTTAAAAATGAGATGATTCCATGTAATCGGGAGGCCTTAGTGATTTCGTGCTAAAAAGTACACACTTGACTTCTTTAAAAATTTGAAGCGTGACATCATTTTTCTCTTTGAGCCAATAGTCCTATCCCACCTCCCTCCAAGCAACTTCATCTTGATGTAATGCTTCGCCTTTGAAAGGGTTTTATTGATCATTCTTCCATACTTCACAGGGAGTCAAACATGTATGTGAAATTAAATTTCATTCCCCATGATCGTAAATCCATAAATGTTGACTACATTTCATCTGGATTGAATTATTTTTAGCAATTATTACTAATATGCATTTTATCAAAACAGCTATTTAATAAATAATTAAAATGTGGAAATGCATCTTTTCTGTAGATGAATTAGATCAAGACCCCACGGGAAAATACTGTTTCCTGCTTGAATGGGACAAGATTCGGTACATGCCTTGTGTTCACGTTTCTGTCTTTACAGACTCAGTCACAGAGTGGTTTTGCTCACACGTGTGATGGGGTTGGAAGAGGAAAGAGTCTCACTACTCCTGTTATTGGATTCCTTACCCTCCTTCCAAATCACATCATGATGTAGCAGCGATGCTTATTTAGTAATAGCAGTAGTATCCTGATGACGGCCAGCCTGTATCCAAGACAGGGAGCCCCAAGTGACGTCACCTCCTCTGTTCTACCTTCAAAGGAGCTAGCCAGTGGCTAACCAGCCATATCTCTCTTCAGACTTGGTCTGGCCCCAGCCATCAAGCTCATGTTATATAAAAAGGATGTTTATGGATGCTTGAGGTGAGAGCCAAACACACACACACACACACACACACACACACACACACACACACACACACACACACACGGGAATACTGCCTGGACCAGATGATCTCTCATGGGGGATATGATGGGTAAGAACTAGTGATTCTTCGGCTCGCCCTCCTTGTAAATCTTTCACCAGGCCACACACCTCAGTGGAAGCTGTCACTTGACCTGCCTTAGGGACGCAGAAACCTAGGTTTTCCTAGGAACACATGAGGAAGAAAAAATGCTGCAACTTCTGGGCAGCGGCTGGGGCCCTATGGAGAGAGGAAGGAGGGGAGGGCTAAGGAGGGAGGTGGAGGGTGACTTCTGCTGATGTTGAGGCTCACACTCAACATCTGCACGCTGAGTACTTGCTCTACCACTGAACCACATCCCAAGCCCGGGATGGTGAATCTTATGTGTCAAATGATTGGGCCACCATGCCAAGATATTTCATGAAATATTATTGTAAATGTTTTAGGGGTGAGAATTTTGTACATAAGACAGATACGTTGATCCAAAAACTTTGAATAAGGCGGATTCACCTGTGGGATATGAGTGAGCCTCAGCTAGACAGTTACAGGCCTGAATACAGCAAAGATTGACCTGCCCAGACAGAGGGAATTCTTCCCAGAAGATGGTCTCTAATTGCTATTCTTCTTGGTCACTAACCTGCCAACCCAGCCCAAGACATTTCTTTTAGATAGATAGGGAGGGAGGGAGAGAAAGGTGGGGGAAACAGAGAGGGAAAGAGAGAAGGAAGGGGGAGAGAGAATAGGAAGGAAGAAAGAAAGAAACATGATCGATCGATCAATAGATAGACAGACAGACAGATGGATGGGTGATAAATAGATAATATCTTGACAGACAGATGATGACTGCATCACACACTCCTGGCTTTCTCCTGTCTCCCTGGAGACCACTACCCAAGGACTCCATTATAGAAGGTGCAGTGGAAGAGAACAAGCCTCCCAGCCTGTACAAGTCTTTTTCTCTCCTTTTCTTTTTCTGCCAAGCCCTCCTAGATAGCTCTGTGCCAGCACAGATGCATTTTATTCCTGGGTCAGGTTATGTTGCTCTTGGCCAATGACTGCTTCGAGACAAATGCATTCCTGGAAACTACATTGTAAATCCAATTGTCATAAAGCAACTCAGACTTTCCCATGGAAACAATGTCACACTGAATGATGGCAGGAGGGATAATACCCTGATTGCACACACTTTGTACTTCAAAGAGGATTGGCACACTGTTGAGCTTGTCCTGGAAGGTGGGCGATATGTTCTCTTCATTGTACAAGAGGAGAAATTGGGGCTCAGAAGAGCACTTCGCTTGGGTCACATGGCTCCTAAGGGGCTCTCTCCTTAACCACACAAGCTCTCCACTTCTATTGAATCAGTTATACAACAGAAAGTGAGACCAGATGCAAAGACTTCAGAACTCCAAGCCTCCACAAGGGCTTCCAAATGACAAAACTGCTCTTAAGTCACATAAAACAGGCAAATGAGCATATGGGTTCCTCCAGTCACTCTTGAACTATAAAGTAACCAAGTAACCATATAATGCATAAACAGCTAGCTGTGCCCACTGCAGAGCATCTTACCTGAACAGCTGCACTGAGCCCTCATCTACCCGGAGCACATGAGCAACAAATCATTCCCTCCACAGAAGGGAGCACAGCAATGCACAGGGCACACACACACACACACACACACACACACACACACAAACACACACACACGCACGCACGCACCCTGAATCCATGCACTTGGTTTTTAGCCCCCTTAAATGCCATTAGTGTTCCTTTAGTTGTTCTGAAAACAAAATCAAAATTCATAAACATGCTTTTGTGTTTCTGGCTTCGGGGAGGAAACAAGCAGCTTAGACTTCCTTATAGAGGGGCTGAGCTGGGGGCTGGAGAGATGGCTCAATGCCTATGAGCGCTCATTGCTCTTCCAGAGGACCAGGGTTCAGTTGCCAATACCGACGTAAGAACTCATGAACATCTGGGACTCCAGTTCCAGGAGATCTGATGTCCTCTTTGGATCTCCTTGAACGCAAGGCACATACACACACACACACACACACACACACAGGCAAAATTCCCACACAGATGACTGAAAATAAATAAATGATCTCTTTTCAAAGAAAAGAAGAACAGCAGGGCTGCAGTTCCCATGAAGTAGAATCAAAAAAGATGAAGAGGGTGGGACTGGGACCTCAGTGAAGGATCAGCTGGAGCTTACTGAATGGGGTCCTCCCCCTCATCACCTCTCCTCAACAAAGACCTTCCAGACTTACAGAAAACATGAAACTGCCCTGCTACCATTACCAGGGCAGCTCTGTGGACTCTAAGACCCGTCCAGCTTCCTCTGGTCATTCCCCTCTCTCAGGGCTGTCTGACACCCCTACAGATTCAAGTAGGGCCCAAGCTGAGCAGTGGTCCTGCCCCGGATGGACAGGGAGTAAAGGACAGGGACATGGTATGGGTCAATCTAGACCTCTGTGGTTCTAGTCTCTGTCTCTCCACTCACCCCTGTCTGGAGACTTTTCTTCATACCCTGTGGAGAAAATGGCTGTGAGTACCAGGTCGTGTCTGGGTATGGTGCTCGCCACCCCACCTCTGAGCTCCTGTGACCTTAGCTTAGTTCTCAGCTTCCTGCATAGAGCCCCAGCTGGCTGTATCCAGCCTATAGTTCATCCATCCCCTGCTCCTGAGAGGTCCCCCAGACTCAGTGCACCCCAGCTTTAGATAGCGTCTGAAATTAGGCTGACCACAGGCAGTGGGCCAATGGCATCCGTCCAGGCGTAAGGCTCAGCTTGCTGCCGGTTCCCAACAACAATGAGTGGTACAACAGCATCCCGAACTCAGGAGTAAGCACCTGCTGTCCCCATCACGTCATGCTCTAGGGATGCTTAAACAGGAAGTCGGGATAGCATATTAAATATGAAAGAGAAGGGCAAAACTGGGGCTGTGCTTCAATGGGTAGGGTTCTTGCCTAGCATGCATGAAGCATGTTCAGGCCCTAGCATTGTATAAACTAAACATAGCGGTGCAGTCCAGAGGGGAAGCAGGATGTTCAAGGCCACTCTCATGGGTGACATAGTAAATTCGAGCTTGAGCCACCTGAAAGTCTGCCTCAGAAAAAGTAGAGGGTAACCCCAATGGCCGGAGCTATAGGGTCCTAAAGCATACCCACAAAGAAATTGGATTTGAACCCCCAGAACCACCTAAGTTCAGGAGCAAAAGCAACAGACATGTCTGCATCCTCAAGCAGCCTGGAGCCTGCTCTCCTGGAGATCACATGGATTTACTGCCTACTAACCTAGCATCTAGTGGAATGGGTCACCCATGTGTCTTCCCTCAGGCCCTGAACTGTGGGAGTTCATCCCAGCAGGTCTGGGGTTATTCCAACAACCTCGGCCTTGAAAATCAGAATATGCATGAACGGGCTGACCCTAGCCAAAGCACAAAGCACACTGACAACTAGCGGTTTTTGTAGCAACAGCCCTGAGGAGTTCCGGGGAGAGTGTGCTTGGGTAGCAGTAGCATTGATAATTGCATTTGGTCTCAATATGGTCAGAGCTAGCAGAAACATATGGAATGGAAGACTGGATCAATGTTTCTCCAAGTCCACCCAAGGCTACCATCACACATCTTAGTACAAAGCAAAGCTCCAGCCTCCGGTATGGACCATGGATTGAGACTCTGGTGGTCCAGGCAACACTGCATATGGCTTCATCCAAGCTAATGTCACAGCTGACAGCAGCATAAAAGAGTCACACTCCTGCAAGACTTAGGAAAAAAAAAACCCATCTGGGGACTGGAAAGACTACTCAGTGGTTATGAGACCTGCTACTCTTTCAGAGGACTGGAGTTCAGTTCCCAGCACCCATGTTGGGTGACTCACAATTGCCTATAATTACAGCTCCAGAGGATCTGATGCCCTCTTCTGGGCTCTGAAGTCACACACACACACACACACACACACACACACACACACACACACACACACAGACATACACAAGTATACACACAATTTTTTTAAAGTAAACTTTTTAAAAGGCTAGGCGGTGGTGGCATACACCTTTAATCCCAGCACTCAGGAAGCAGAGGCAGGCAGATCTCTGTGAGTTCGAGGCTAGCCTGGGCTACAGAGCGAGTGCCAGGACAGGCTCCAAAGCTACACACAGAAACCCTATCTTAAAAAACAAAGAAAGAGAGAGAGAGAGAGAGAGAAAGGAAGAAAGAAAGAAAGAAAGAAAGAAAGAAAGAAAGAAAGAAAGAAAGAAAGAAAGGGGAAGGAGGGAGGGAGGGTAGGAAGAGAGGGAGAGAGAGAGAGAGAAAATGGGACTAAAGACATTGCTTGCTCAGTGGTTAAGAGCCTTACTACTCTTACAGAGGACCCAGGTTCAGATCCTAGCACCCACACAGTGGCTCACAACCATTTTTATTTATTTATTTTTGGTTTTTCGAGACAGGGTTTCTCTGTGGCTTTGGAGCCTATCCTGGAACTAGCTCTTGTAGACCAGGCTGGTCTCGAACTCACAGAGATCCACCTGCCTCTACCTCCTAAGTGCTAGGATTAAAGGCGTGTGCCACCACCACCTGACACTCACAACCATTTTTGACTCCAGTCCCAGGATGTAATGACCTGTCCTGTCTCTTTAAGAGACAAGCCATGCCCACTCCCTCCCCCTCCTCCGCTAAGGCAGGCTGATCTTCAGCTTACAGCCTGAGTTCCTTCCTTTTCTGTCTCCCTCTCAAAAAGGCAGCTTCTTTTCACCTTTATAGACACCAGGCATAATAAGCTAAATAAATGTAAAAAAAATTAATTTAAAACTAAAAACAGTTGTCCGATCCCATTCCAGGGTCTACACTAATTGGGCTAAGTAAGGTTCAGCCTAGGCTGCGGAGTCTCAACATACCCCTAAGTGTTCACTACCCAGACAAGAGGAACTCAGTGTGTAAAATTTGAAGACTGTCGGGCCTTCCAGAAGACCCTCGAGTTTCTTGCTTGCAGAATTTATTTCCCCAGTTTTAATTTTTTTTTAATTACATTTATGTGGAGGAGGGGAGCAGGGACATGTGGAGGTCAAAGGACAACCGGCAAGAGTCAGTTCTCTCCAGTACGTGAGTCCCAGGAATAGAAGTCAGATCATTGGGCTTGGCACCAAGTATCTTTACCAACTCAACCACCTTGCTGGGCCCCCACTTTCCCAGGAACCATTTCAGTTCTGGGAAAACCAGGCTGTCGTCCAAGTACTGAATGATCTGCGTGCGGTTACAGATCAGCAGGGCATAAGTGCTCGGCTTAGGAACAAAGAGAGGGCAGGTGGGAAGGAGTCTTCCCTTCCCCCAGACAGACAGGGAGACCAGGGGGTGTGCAACAGGGTGGTGGCTACCCCTCCAGCCCCAGTCCTCATTTCCTGATCACTCCGAAAGCATTTCCACGTTGGCCCGAAGTTTCTGTTTCCTGTTCCCTCCCACACTATTTTTAGGCCCAGCAGGCATTTCCTGTGTTGGCCTGTCCCACCCACCTCCAGTCCCTCCTGGCCTCTCCTATCAGGGGTGCCTGCAGGGTGGTCCTGATACGCGGATTCCCCTGGTAGGGACTCTGGTAGCCCTGGAAACAGGTTTGGACCCAGCAGGTGGCCCACAGCTGCCAACTCCCACTTGGTGCCACCCACACAATATCAGACTAGCTGCTTTATAGAGTGAGCCCCTTGCCGTGGGCCTGGTACTAGGCGACTCTTCTATCTTCATACATAGCCTGCAGCCTCCAAGATAATGCAGATGCTGCTGGGACTCGCCAGGGACTGATAGCAGAGATTCAGGCCTAAGGGAAGAGCTTCAGGTTGGCTTTTACCCTCTGTGTTCATTTCATTCTGTGGCCACGGTGGAAATATTTGGGGGACTCCCAAGTCCTAGGCCAGCCAGCGCTTTTCAACTGCCCACGCCCACGCAGCCTCTGGTTTTCCAACACCTCTGTGGGTTAATGGCTGCCTCGTGTGAGTAAAGCTCACCACACTTAGAAGGAGGTAAGAATCTGTTTACCGGGGGCTGGAGAGATGGCTCAGTGGTTAAGAACACTGCCTGCTCTTCCGAAGGTCCGGAGTTCAGTTCCCAGCAACCACATGGTGCCTTCTTCTGGCCTGCAGGCAGACACAATACTGTATACATAATAAATAAATAAATCTTAAAAAAAAAAGAATCTGTTTACCCACAGAGGTGAACAGGGGTGAACAGGTAAGGACCCCTAAAGCTCAGAAACTAGGAGCCTCAAGACCTGCAGCCCATACAGCCCTGAACAGTCTGACTGATTGAAAGGCTCTATGCCAACAAGTCTCAGCTCCGGCTGTTCATAACTGTCTTCCTAAGGTCCTGCATTCTCCTTCCTCAGGAGATACACTGCATCCATGCCTGCTATGTAGATATAAATATATGTAGATATAAATATAAAGAGAATAAGATTTTCCATGTCTTCAAGAACCAGTTGCAGGAGCTGGAGTAGGTGACTCAGTGGTTAGGAGCACTGGCTGCTCTTCCAGAGGACCTAGATTCAATTCTCAGTACCCACATAGCTGTGCACAATCCGTTAATTCCAGTCTCAAGACCTATGATGCCTTCTTCTGGCCTTCATGGGCACTGCATACATGTGCTGCAGACATATATGCAGGCAAAACACTCATTCGCACATAAAAAAAAAAAAGAATCATTTACAGCAGGGTGGCGGTGGTGGCACACGCCTTTAATCTCAGCACTCAGGAGGCAGAGGCAGGCAGATCTCTGTGAGTTGGAGGCCAGCCTGGGCTACAGAGTGAGTCCTGAGACAGCCAGACTACACAGAGAAACCCTGTCTCAAAAAACCAAACAAACAAACAAACAAAAAAGGATTAAACCAAGCTTGGTAGCACACACCTTTAACCTTTAATCCCAGCACTCAGGAGGCAGAGGCATGCAGATTTCCATGAACTTGAGGCCAGCCTGGTCTAGAGAGCAAGTTGCAGGTCACAAAGCCTGTCTAAAGGAAAAAAAAAAAAAAAAAAAAAAAAAAAAAGATCCTGTCTAAAAAAAAAAAAAAGTTTGAGCAGGGCAGTGGTGGTGTATGCCTTTAATCCCAGCACTGGGGAGGCAGAGGCAGGCAGATCTCTATGAGTTCAAGGCCAGCCTGCTCACAAGAGCTAATTCCAGGACAGGCTCCGAAGCTACAGAGAAACCCTGTCTCAACAAAACAAAACAAACAAACAAAAAACAAAAAAGTTTTAAAAAATTGAAGCAAGGTATGGTACCACAGACCTGTAATCCCAGCACTCAGAGGCCTCTGAGAGGCAAGGCCCAACTTCAAGGTCAGCCTGGTTACACTTGGCGCCCTTATAAACAAACAAATCCCATCCCTCTGAGGTCCATTGTGCAGGCTAAGCAAGAAAGGAGAGAGCGCATTTGAATTTGAAGTCAAACCACTGTAGGGGTTTTTTGGTTCTTTTTCTTTCTTTTTCTGTTTGCTTTTGAGACAAAGTCTCTCTGTGTAGCCCAGGCTGGACTCAAGTTTGCCAGAGGCTGGATGGCAGGTGTGTGCCATTACAGGAAGCTAGGCTTGCCCTCTTTGCACCCGATTCTGATGGAAAGAAGTCATTCCCCAAAGCAGGGTCTCCAGAACTGTAAGCAGGAGGTCACGGCCACCAGAGATCTGCAGTCAGCCCATGCTGGAGCCAACTCCACTCACCCAGAAGATCAAACGCCCAATACCTGAGGAGTGACTTCTCACGCAAAACCTGCTCAGTTATTCTTACACCAAGGCCTAACTTAAATTGGATATCCAATTAACATCTTCTCTATCTGTTCTCTGTTTTTAATCTCTTTTAATTACATTTTAAATTAATGGCTGTGAATCAGTATTATCTGTCATCTTGAGCTAATGACTCCAGAATTTGTGTATACTAATGTTGCCGTAGATGGCTTCTCTGTTTCCTCAAGTGAGTCTTTCTGAAAATGTTGCCGTCTGTACACCTTCTTGGTTAAGCGATTGAAATAATTTGTGCATCCTGGAGAATATACAGCTCTCAGCTACTGTGCTTCAGGCAAGCCAGGTACACACAATAGGACTACGGGAGGGGTGGCACATTATAATAGCATCTTTAAGAACTCTTGCTATTTTGGGTCTGGAGAGATAACTCAGCAGTGAAGAGCACTGACTGATCCTGTGAAGGATCCAGGCTTAGTCCCCAGCACCCACATGATAGCTCAGAGCCTTCTGCAACTCCAGTTCCAGGGGATTCAAAACGCTCTTCTTGACTCTGTGGGCATGAAGTTCATGTGGTATACACACATGCATGCAGGCACCCACTCATGAACTAAATCCGTGTGATGTACACACATGCATGCAGGCACCCACCCATCCATGTGCTATATACACACACTCATGAGTATCAACTAAAAACAAATCCTTTCTAAGAGGATACTTCTTGGGTCAGAGAGATGGCTCAGAGGTTAAGAGCACTAACTGCTCTTCCAGAGGACCTGAGTTCAATTCCCAGAACCCATATGGTAGCTCACAACCATCTGTAATGAGATCTGGTGCCCTCTTCTGGCCTTCTGGCAGACATACAGACAGAATACTAGAAAGGAAGAAAGAAAGAAAGAAAGAAAGAAAGAAAGAAAGAAAGAAAGAAAGAAAGAAAGAAAGAAAGGAAGGAAGGAAGGAAGGAAGGAAGGAAGGAAGGAAGGAAGGAAGGAAGGAAGGAAGGAAGGAAGGAGTCACTTCTTACTATGCAACAGCATGTATAGCCCACTTAGTGCCAGAGAATGAAGCTACCCTAACAAAGCCCATGGATGGTGCAGCCACAGCTGCCACCCATAACAACTGACTGTCAGTGCAGTGGGCAGGCACAAGACTTCCAACTTGGGTCAGTCAACAGAGGTGCCCAGCTCTCTGAGCACGGCTCTGGGCTTTACCCTGTCACCCTACATCCGCTGCACTGTCTCTACTCTCTTGTCCAGACATGGTTGAGAAAAACTGGTTTCCTGGGAGCTTTATAGAAATCTCATTCCTGGGTTGGTGGGTTGGCTCAGTGGCTAAAGGCACCTACCGCCAAGCCTGAAGATCCAAGTTCAGGATTCACCTGGTGGAAAGGAAGATCTGATTCTTGAAAGTTGTCCTCTGACCTGAGGCTCCCATGTCCAGGAACAGGCACATTTTTGCAACTTTTTTTAATTAAAAAATCTCATTAATGACTCCAGCCCAGACCTGTTTTATCTACATCTTAGAACATTTGAAGTGTTTCACAAGGGCAAATCAGGGAAAGCCGTGCTGGAGTCTTGAGTCGCTACAGGCCACTGAGGAGCGGGACATTGGCAGCAGCAGCCTTATGGGAACATTTGTCCTGAAGTAGCCTTCGCCCCTGAGGCTACAACACACATACATTCATACACCCAACATCATACATAACACAAACAACAGACAACACATATATATTTAATATCATACACAGCAATACAATAAAAACACTACAGTAAACAACACAAACCCCATATTCTATACAACACATTCCACAGACCACAGGCACACACACCCAACATCACACACACTATATAATACATAATCAACACACACATACTCAATATCATGGACAGTACACTGACATTGATATTGAGTTTTAGCCACTTCATCCCCAGTGTAGAACACAGCAGCAGACTTGATATGAGCATTCAGAAAATGTTCTAACAGCCTAACCCAGTGCACATGTGAATGAGTGAGTCCCCTTTAGAGGACTGGGTGGTAGCCCATGTATCTTGTGAGCTGGGGCCAGCTCTCTGCAGGACCCTGTATAGCCACAACATTCATGATCTGTAAAAACATGCGATGTGATTTCTGTTCAATTCCAATAACTCCTATGTGTCTTTATTAAATCCTAATTTTAAAAAATTAAGCTGTCTTACTGATCACAGACCCCACCTCCCACCCCCGCCAACTATCACCACTGCGTCATGGCTTCCAAGTTCTGGAAGACAGAAATTGTCCTGGGATGCTGGAGAGGTCATTATGGAAGGGCTACCAGATTCTCAATGGGTGCCACACAGGTGTCACACTAATACAGCCATGCACAAGGAGCCCACCAACTTCCAGGTCCCCTGCTCATCTGTGCCAACTTTGAGCCATCTAGAAAATGTGTTGCTTTGGATTCAATTATTGAGGAACCCCAGAGAGAAACTCACCCTCTTGGTACAGGAACAGAGGAGCGCACACACACACACACACACACACACACACACACACACACGAACAAGGTGAAGATGGGGAAACTGGCCCATTCTCTGTACCACTCTGGGCCACCAGGTGGCGGGCACAGGCCTCATCCCACATGGCCTGACCATTACACTCAGGAGTGGCTATTTAAAGGGCAGCTCCAGTCAGAGGCCACCCTGAAAGGGAAAGAACACCTGAGGAGCCTCCATAACCCACACAACATATTACAAACTACAACACACATACATTCATACACCCAACATCATACATAACACAAACAATAGACAATTCATATATATTTAATATCATACACAGCAATACAATAAGAACACTACAGTAAACAACACAAACCCCATATTCTATACAACACACTCCATAGACAACAGGCACACACACCCAACATCACACACACTATATAATACATACTCAACACACACATACTCAATATCATGGACAGTACACACAATATAAACACTACAGTACAGAATGCACACCACACCCACATACCAATATCACATATACACACAATATATATAACATGACATATACAATACTCATTATAACATACAACACAACAGACTACAACACATACCACATACAACACACAAAAATGTATGCACAAAATTAACTCGAAAAAATCAGTAGCCCTCCTTTACATAGATAATAAATGGGCTGAGAAAGAAATCAGAGAAATATCACCTTTCACAATAGCCACAAATAACATAAATACCTTGGGGTAATGCTAATCAAACAAGTAGAAAACCTGTATGATAAGAACTTTAAGTCTTTGAAGAAAGAAATTGAAGAAGACACCAGAAAATGGAAAGATATCCCATGCTCTTGGTTAGGCAGAATTAACATAGTAAAAATGGCAGTCTTACCAAAAGCAATCTACAGATTCAATGTAATGTCCATCAAAATCCCATCAAAATTCTTCACAGACCTTGAAAAAACAATACTCAACTTCAAATGGAAAGGCAAAAAACCCAGGATAGCAGATACAATCCTGTACAATAAAGGCACTTCTGGAGGCATCGCGATCCCTGACTTCAAACTCTACTACAGAGCTACAGTACTGAAAACAGCCTGGTATTAGCATAAAAACAGACAGGAGGACCAATGGAACCGATAGAAGACCCGGATATCAATCCATACACCTATGAACACCTGATTTTTGACAAAGAAGCAAAATACATAAAATGGAAAAAGAAAGCATATTCAACAAATGGTGCTGGCATAACTGGGTATCAACATGTAAAAGAATGAAAATAGATCCATATCTATCACCATGCACAAAACTCAAGTCCAAATGGATCAAAGACCTCAACATACAGCCAGCCACACTGAACCTTATAGAAGAGAAAGTGGGAAGTACACTTAAAGGCATTGGCACAGAAGACCACTTCCTAAATAGAACCCCAGCACCACAGACACTGAGAGAAATAAACAAATGAGACCTCCTGAAAAGAACATGGTCAACAAGACAAAATAGCAGCCTACAGAATGGGGAAAGATTTCACCAACCCCATATTAGACAGAGGGTTAATCTCTAAACTATAAAAAGAACTCAAGAAATTGGTCATCAAAAGAACAAATAATCCAATAAAAATGGAATACAGACATAGAGAACTCTCAACAGATTAATCTAAAATGGCTGAAAGACACTTAAGGAAATGTTCAACTTCCTTAGCCATCAGAAAAATGCAAATCAAAACAACTCTGAGATTCTATCTTACACCTGAAAGAATGGCCAAGATCAAAACCACTAATGACAACTTATGCTGGAGAGGTTGTGGGGAAAAGGGAACACTTCTGCATTGCTGGTGGAAGTGTAAACTGGTATAGACGCTTTGGATATCAGTATGGCGAATTCTCAGAAAATTAGGAAACAAGCTACCTCAAGACCCAGCAATTCCACTTTTGGGTATATACCCAAAGGATGCTCAATCGTGCCACAAGAACATGTGCTCAACTGTGTTCATAGCAGCATTTTTTGTCATAGCCAGAACCTGGAAACAACCTAAATGCCCCTCGATCGAAGAATGGATTAAGAAGATGTGGTACATTTACACAATGGAGTACTACACAGCAGAAAAAAATAATGACATCTTGAAAATTGTGGGCAAATGAATGGATCTAGAAAACATCATATTGAGTAAGGTAACCCAGACCCAGAAAGACAAATATAATATGTACTCACTAATAAGTGGCTTTTAGACATAAAGCAAAGAAAAACTATCCTACGATTCACAACCCCAGAGAACCTGGACAACAAAGAGGACCCTAAGGGAGACATACATGGATCTAATCTACATGGGAAATAGAAAAAGACAAGACCTCCTGAGCAAATTGGGCATGGGGATCATGGGAGAGGGTAGAAGGGGAGGGGAGAGGAAGGCAGGGGAGCGGAGAAAAATATATAGCTCAATAAAATCAATTAAAAAATAAGAAAATAAATTGAGCCATCACATGTAAAAATAAATGTATGCGACACTTCACACACCACATACACTACACACAGAAAACACATCACAGTACATACAACCCAAGATACATGCAAGTGGCCTGTTCACAGCCCTCAGCCCACTTTGGGAGCCACTAGCTTCCATCTTTGGCTCCCTCCCTTTGCCATGGCACCTACTAGGGTGTCAATCACCTCCTCCCCCACCCCAGATGCCAGTCAACCTCCACCACCATTCCTTAGAAGGGAAGATAGTGTATGTTTACATTGTTTACGCTGCTTTGGTACTTTTTTGGTACTTCTAACTGCTTCTCTGTTAGTCTGGCTGGATGATCCTGCAGCACACATATCACCATTGCTTTGTAGGAGGAACGGAGTCCAAACTGACATCTATGCCCCTCATGGTGGGCAAACAAGTGGTTAAGTCTCCAGACTCCAGTGAGGCAGACCCCACATGCCCTCATTGGCTCCCCTCTCCTGACACACCTCCTCCATCCTTGTGCATATTGCTTGAAGTCTGACCGAGATAGGAGGGGCAAGTGAGAGGAATCAGGATCCCTGCTCAGAGCCAGAGCCCCTCCCAGAAAGCTTGACTGAAAGACACCAAGAAACAATAGGTAACGTGGACATCACACTGTGTGCCTAAGGCTAAACCTCTGGGCCAGCTCTATGAAGGGCCCTCCATGACTGTCTAGTCCCCACAGCTTGAGCCTACTTCAGGGTAACTGGTAAGTCTCAGGGCTGGGAACTGCTGCCCCTGGCGTAAGCGGCTTCTCTTCAGCTGCCCCTGGCCTGAGCTGGCTTCTCTTGGGCTGAGCTTCCAGCCCAGGACTGAGAACAGAGAGAGACAAACAGTACCCCCCAGGCTCTAACGGAGCAAAGGGACAGGCCGTGCTGCCTCTGAGCAGGACTGCTTTCCTGGCTGTATCCCCTTACCGGGCAGCCCAGGCCGCTGTCCTTCCTTCTTCCCATCCCTCCTCCCACTCCATCGTCTCCTCCTCTCTCCCTGACGTCCTCACCCCCAAAATGGAGTCAGAAATTGCAGTCAGTGGCAGAACCAAGTGAGGTAACTCGGAACTTCCTAACCCTTCAAAAGTTGGGGTTGTTGCTGTCGTTGTTTTAACTATAAGATCTGGTCTTCTTACCGGTGCTCATTTTGAGAAGCTTATCAAAGCAGGGTCACAGTTAAGTTCTTTGTTGAGAAGCAGCAAGTATGGCAGGAATAAAGAGAACAACACAGGTTATGGGAAGTCAGGGAGCTTAGGGACAGCAAAGACCACATTCTAGGGGATTCATGGTTTAGTGGGACAGTGGGATCAGACAGGCCCTTGGCCGAACATTTCTTCCTCCGAAGAAGGGAGGACATAAGACCTGCTGTTCCACACAGGGAGCTATCACTCAGTCTCACAAAAGCGGGAATTTCTGACCCATGCTCCATATGGACAGACTCAACAACACAGCGCCAAGTGAAGACCGCTGTCACAAAGGGGAAATACAGTCTGAGCACAGTTACATGAGACACCTAAAGTGGGCAGACTTGTGGTGACAGTCCAATGGGGACCAGCTGGGTACAGAAAGTACGGATGTGACGGCACCCGTCACAATTCCAGCTCCATCCATTTCTCACCCACCATGGTGTCCTGAGAGTTCTTAGACCTCCTGCTTCACCAGGCTCACATTGCTCATTTTTTACATCCTAGACCGGTCACTTTCTTCCACTCCTGCTTGTGACTTTTCTGCCACTTGTCTTATTTCTCCCCCCAACCCTTGCCAGCCCTCACATTGTTCTGTAACTCTGGTCAGAGTATGTCTTCTAGAATCCTATCTATCCTCCTCAACCTCTTGTTTGCACAGAAGAAAGGTACAAACCAACAGACAATCACCACAAAGCAATCAGAGACTCTAAAGGCCCAGGAGCCACTCCCAGGACAGTAGGGGCTGATTCCAAGCTTGGGCTTGGAGACAGAGGCATTCCTGGGCCTGGAGCAGGGAGCTGGGGTTATCTGTTATCTGGGGCTGATTGCACTTAAAAGTGCTTGCTTTACTTCAAAGGAACTTTCAGGGTGCATTCTGGCCATCAGAGCTGTCCTTCAGGCAGTAGTAAATCTATGAGAAGGAACAGGGGCCGGCTGCACTGGTCAGCACACAGACCAGCCTGTCAGGGCAGATTCCAAAGCTATTTACAGCCCTGCCAGAGGGTCTTTCTTCTTCCCAAGTGACCTCTCTCATGGAAGAGGGACTGAGGCAGAGGACGAGTCTTTGTCCTCATTTGCAGTGATGAAGAGAACTCGGGGTTCTCATCGTGTCTCATCACCCCACCCCACCCCATGCTGTTGCCCTCTACTGCTCATGGCTAGATAAACACAAATCCAACCACAAAGAGAAATCCTATCACTCCCTGGCTGAAGGCAGGAATCCACAGGTGTTGGCCAGGAGGCGGTATGGTTGGGGATCCTGGTGCACTGTGGGCAGGATAACAACATGGCAGCTGCTATGAGAAACAGCATGGTAATTCCTCGAAAAACCGGACATGAGAAAATAGGCATGGGTGCACATATATACAAGCAGACCATGCAGCACGATCCGTAAACAGAGTGAACTTCAAAATAAATAAAAGCAGAAGCCAGGCATGGCGGCACACATCTGGAACCCCGGCACTCAGGAGCCTGACTTTGAGGTCAGGGACTGGGAGATGGCTCAGTGGTTAAAGGATGCGGAGGAAGTATGGGGGATTGAGTTTGGATCCCTGCATTGAAAAAAAAAGCCAGAGGCGGTGGGGCACATCTGTAACCCCAGCGCTGGAAGGTAGAGTCAGAT
This sequence comes from Ondatra zibethicus, assembly GCA_004026605.1. Lineage (NCBI taxonomy): Eukaryota > Metazoa > Chordata > Mammalia > Rodentia > Cricetidae > Ondatra > Ondatra zibethicus. The sequence goes on along the minus strand of PVIU01018983.1, from coordinate 18,754 downwards.
GAATCCTGAGGGCTTACTGACAGCCAGTCTAGCCAAAACCATGCACTCCAGATTCAGTGAGAGACGCTGTCTCAAAATGTAAGGTGGAAAGTAAAAGAGAAAAGACATCCTGCCATTGATCTCTAACTCCGCACCAAAGAACACAGTCACACACATGTGCACACACATGCACATACCACACACACAAAGATAGATAGATAGATAGATAGATAGATAGATAGATAGATAGATAGATAGATAGATAGACAGATGAGATAGAGTGTGGGTCTAGCCTGAGCTATGCAGCATGACTCTCTCAGAAAATAATTTTTGTCAATTTTATTTTTAGAAAAATAAAATAATAAGCAAGTAACTAAAAATAGAATTCTGGGTAATATTCAAAATACTGAAAACAGATATTTGAAGAAATAGTACACCATGTTCACAGCAGCCCAGTTGGGACAGACAAAAGGTAGAGGTGACCTATGCATCCACAGATAGATAAGTGAATGAGCAAGGCATAGTGAGGGCAGGGGCTGTGAGTCAACGCAGTGTGTGTGTGTGAGGCCCCAGCACCAAAAATCAAAACAAAACAAAATGTGGTGTACGCATCTTGCGTGGTTTGAATGTGAATGTCTCCCACAGCTCACAGGTTTGAACATCCCTATCTGGTGATGCTGCTTTGGAAGGTTGTAGAATCTTTAGGAGGCAGAATCTCATTGGAGGTAATGGGCCACTGTGGGAGGGCCTTGAGGTTTGGTAGCCTTATCCCACTTCCCGCCTTCTCTCTTCTTCTTCTGGCAAAATATGAAGTGAGACAGCCCAGGTATACACTCCTGTCCTTTCCCTGATGAGCTGTGTCACCTTAAACTGTAAGACAAAACAAACCCTCCCTCTCTGTAGTTTCTTCTTGTCACTTAGCTGACCACAATGACAAGTAAAGCAACTAACACAGCAGCTGTTCTGCCTTGGAAGGAAGGGCACTGATATGCTACAGAGTGGCTGGGCCTTAAGGACATCATGGTAGGTAAGACAAGTCAATCACAAACAGACAAGCTTGGTAGGCCTGGGGGATAGGCCCTTGCTCAGGAGGCAGAGGCAGGACAATTGATAAATCCAAGTGAATGAGTGCAAGGCTAACCTGGACAACTTAGTGAGACCCTATCTCAAAATAAAAGGAACCACAGCTGGCCCTTCGCTAAGCCGGCATAATCCCTTTTTTCTTTCTTTTTTTTTTTTTGTTTTGTTTGTTTTTTGTTTTTCTGAGACAGGGTTTCTCTGTGTAGACCAGGCTCTCCTGGAACTCACTCTATAAACCAAGCTGGCCTTGAACTCAGAGATAAACCTGTCCCTGCCTCCCGAGTTCTGGGATGAAGGGCATGTGCCACAACCACCCAGCCTACAGTTACATTTTTTAATATGAGCAAAAGTATCCAGGACTAAAAATTCTCCCTGGGAGCAAGCTGAGAGTTGAAGTCAAGCTTATCGGGGCCAAACATGAGCTCCTAGCCGTGTGGCCTTGCTCTAACCAAGAGTTCATTCAGAGTCAGCTGCTGGTAATTCAAACATGCTTTCCCTGCATGGTAATCGCAGGCCACACTGAACACCTGTGGGCCAGTTCTGTGCCTGGCACCAGAGCATGACAATAAATAAACCACCAGGTGTAAGAGGAGGCCGCTCGTTTGTTTCTGGCCGCTTAGACCCGAAATAATCACATAGAAACCATATTAATTAAAACACTGCTTAGACCATTAGCTCTAGCTTCATACTGGCTAACTCTTACATATTAATTTAACCCATTTCTATTAATCTGTGTATGGCCACATAGCTGTGGCTTACCGGCTAAAGTTCCGGTGTCTGTCCCTGGCGAGGCTACATGGCGTCTCTCTTACTCTGCCCTTCTTCCTCCCAGCATTCATCTTAGTTTTCCCTGCCTAGCTAAGTTCTGCCCTGCTATAGGTCCAAAGCAGTTTCTTTATTCATTAATAATAATCACAGCATACAGAGGGAAATCCCACATCAACCAGGTTCCCTGTCTTTCGAGACACTGACATTCTATGGAAGCTATGAAAACAGATACCCAAGAAAATGACAGTACTGCAATCCGTTGAGGGCATAACCCATGCCTGCAAAGATAAACAAGAGGATCAGAGAGAGGACAGCTGTAGATGAACTAATCAGGGAAGGTCCTCGGGGGAAAGGACATCTCAGCTGGCTTCTGCACATTACCTGGAGAGAGGGCATTCTACAGGACACAGCTCATCCATGGTACTGCTGCCAGGAGTAGCTTCTGCACATTACCTGGAGAGAGGGCATTCTACAGGATACAGTCCATCCATGGTACTGCTGCCAGGAGTAGCCTCTGTGGAGTGAGAGTAACCAAAGCAGGCTGGCTGGAGGGACTGAAGGGCTGGGAAGATGGAGGAAGACAGAAAGACAGGGCAGGACAGACAGATAGAAATGTCAGCACAGGGGTCCCGGAGGATAGGCTTTGTAACCTGGGTGATAGATAGCAGCTGGAGGGATTCGAGCAAGGGATGCTGGAATGCGATCTTTGCCTGAGAACTGACAAGGGCTAGATCTCAATGTGTCAACAAACCTATGCTCTCCCAGGTGGGACGCAGAGCTCAGTTGGGACCTCCCAATGTGTCCTGGGCCAGGCTCCATAGCCTGGGACACTTATCCACTACCCCCGATTTTCTGCACATCTGTCCTCTGGGAGCATGCTGACACTTTCATGGGGACGTGCTGGAGAAGGAAGGGGCCTTGAGATGGCAGCCTGTCCCCAAGGAGCTGAGAGATGCTGTGTGCTGACAATGCAGTCGCAGCTCATCCTGCCCAGCGCTCTTCATCCGTCGGGCGGAATCCGTGGGCAGGAGGCACTCTCCAGATGCCTTGAGTCTGAGAAGGCGTGGCTCAAAGGGTCAAAGCAGTGGATGGGGACAGCAGGAACTGGTTTCCTCTAGAAGGTGTTCGCTCCTCAAATGGTAGGATTTGTTCAGCCTCCTACGTAGCCCTGAACTGCCAGGAGTGTCCTATACCCGAGACAGCTGAGCACAGAGATGAGAGTTCTAATGGGACTAATCACAGACAGTCATTGAGAACCCTCCCCTGTGCCCACTGGGTGTGTAAGCAACAGTTTTGTGATAATTACCCCTGAGTCCTTGGCTTCACCGAGGCCCTGGACTTGCCCTGACACAGCCTCTTGTCGTCTGCCTCCCATGTCACAGCTACTCACTGCTGACATCAGATGGTGGTATTGATAAATCCAGGGTGATCACTCTCTACACTGACAATTTGTTCTCCTCTATGTTTCGTGGCTTCTGTCCGGAGTGTCCCCTCTTGGACCCAAGCCCTTCTGCCATCTCCTCTGATCCCTAGCATACCCATCCATCACTAAAAGAGATGTGGTACCACGGGTCCTATCTCCAGGCTCTGATCACTCATCTCTGCCCATGCTATCCCAGGTTGAGCTTTCCCATGACTTGACATAGTCCAGCTTCGGCCCCAGAGAGCTCTTGTTGTTGTTTTTCGAGTCAGGGTTTCTCAGCCCTGGAACTGACTGTCCTGGAACTCGCTTTGCAGACCAGGCTGGCCCCAAATTCACGAAGATCCACCTCCCTCTGTCCCCGAGTACTGGGATTAAAGGTGTGTACCACCACATCTAGCAAGTCCTTGGAGCTTAGCCTAGTTCCCACCATCCGTGCTGAACAAGTTCACGGCTATGGGACCCCTCCCAGTTAATGTGGTCCTACAGGTCTCATTTTGACTGGATCAGAATAACGGCTTCCTACCCAAACCGGTTCCCCTTCTAGTCTCATTTAAAAGTCACATCCTGGGTTGGGGGTGCAGCTCAGTTGGTAGAACGCTTGCCTAGCATGTGTAGTGCCCTGGGTTCTATTTCTAGCACCACATAAAGCGGGTGTAAGGACACACACTCATAATCCCAGCACTCAGGAGCTAGAGGCAGCAGAATCAGTAGTTCAAATTCACCCTCAACTGTGGAGCAAGTTTGAAGTCAGTTTGGACAACATGAGACCCTGTCTCAAGGAACAATGACTTTCTAGGCAACTGCTGCCTGTCGCCTCTACCTTCCCGTAGCTCTAACCCTAGGCCGAGTCATACAATGCTGACAGTCCCAATGTCCGCGCACTTTTCACTCCTGTCTCTGTTTCACGCTCTTTCCACCAGGGCCCTGGCTTGTGCCCTCTGTCACTGGGGTGGCTCTCCTCTCAAATGGTCCCTAAACTTCCGAGTCTGTCCCCCTGCAGCTCTAGGAGTGCCTTTCCAAGACCTACATGTGATCATGTGACTGCCTTCTACCCAGAGCTTGCAAGCTTCTAATGCCACCGGAGCCACGGCTCAGAGTCTCTTTGCTCTACTTTTTTTTAAAAAAAGATTAATTTATTATGTATACAGTGCTCTGCCTGCATGTATCCCTGAAGGCCAGAAGAGGGCACCAGATCTCATTGCAGATGGTTGTGAGCCACCATGTGGTTGCTGGGAATTGAACTCAGGACCTTTGGAAGAGCAGGCACAGCTCTTAACCACTGAGCCATCTCTCCAGCCCCATGTGTAGCCCAGGCTGGCCTCGAACTCGTGATCCTCCTGCCTCTGGCTCTTTCAGCAAATCCTGCCGGCGTGTGCCACCACAACCGGCGCTCTACTTCTGTCAACTCATGATGGCTTTTCCATAATAACCATGCCATGCACTGCAAAGGAATTTTCCCTTATTCCATCTTCAAATGCCAGTGTGGGCTCTGACCCTAAGGTTGGTGAGAGGGCTCTTTGCCTGTGCCAAGATCCAGTACCAGCCACGCCATTGCATTTGAGTTTGAGTACAAAGCCACCAGCTACCCTTTCTCTCATGGGCCTCTCTGTGGCAAGTCTCATACATTCTAGGGTGGGAAGCGGCCACTGGAAAAACTCTGTGGCTACCTGGGCCGATGGTGTGTGTGTGCATGAAGACACAAGGTTTCAATTTTGGTAGATGCTGTCCTGTGGTGCCTACCCACCTGGGATTCCCTGCAGGACTGACCAACATTGACAGTGGAAGCCTGAGTCACCTGGCTCCCTCCTAGCATCATCAATGGCTCTCTTCTCAAGACAGAGGCTATGACATAGCTTATCTGCATCTAGAGAGGGTGGCTGGGGGACACGGCGCTGGAATTCCAGGGCTGTTACCAGCTCCATCTGACAGCATCCCCCAGTTGTACCAGGAGCAGGAGCCCTAGGCATGCCTGAAGTTTTTCTAAACAGCAGAGCCCTGGGTAGGAGGCAGCTCCAGCCGCAAGCCCAGCCAGGAGCTCAGGAGTGTGGGTTTGGCCTTTATCTCCTGTCAGTTCTGCGAGGAACCGAGACTCCTCCACAGGACCCCAGCAAGTGGATGATGGAGCACTTTCCCTGCCACGGTCAATTAAGAAGGGGTTTAAAAGGAATTGTGTTATTCCGCCTATGAGAGGGATGTTGCCAGGAGCCTCCGATGTTGCTGAAGCCAGGGCTACAGAGGAAAGAGCAGCCAGCTTTGGTCAATTCCTCCCCACCTGTGCTGTGTGCAGCAGCACATCCAGCAGGGCTCTCATCTCATCATACCCTGTTTCCTTTGTTCCTTTCTCCACCTCTCAAGACATGCCTTAATCCACCCAGTCCCTAAAGGGCAACAGGCCATGTGAGCCATAAGGATTGAATAGACAGGCACCGGAGTCCACACAGCTTTGCCCAGAATCCTAGGACTGAGCAGTTGGATAAAACCCCTAAAACTGGATTTTTTTCCCCAAGTGTTCACTTTTTGAAAATCTTTGTGTGCGTGTGTGTGTGTGTGTGTGTGTGTGTGTGTGTGTGTGTGTGTGTGTGTGTGAGAGAGAGAGAGAGAGAGAGAGAGAGAGAGAGAGAGAGAGAGGTGGGCTACAAATGCAGGTTTATGCACACAGACACAGTTCACATGCAGAAGTCAGAGATAGGTCTCAGGTATTGGTCCTTGATTTCTACTGTGTTTGAGACAGTATCCCTTGTGCACTACTGTGTATGTGGGGCTAGCTGACCCACACCTTCCTGGGACTCTCCTGTCTCTGCCTTCTGTGTTCCCACAGCTCTAGGATTACAGACGTGTGCTGCTGAATCCAACTTCCCCTAAGTTCTGAGCATCGCGACTTATGTCTTCATGCTTGCGCAGCAAGTACTTTACCCACCCCACCAGCCCTCCAGCTCCACAGATCTCTTTTGGTTTCTTAGGGAGTATGTGTGTTTGGGACAAGGTCTCACTACGTAGACCAGAATCACACTTGTGGATGTCCTCCTCCTCTGCCTCCAACGTGCCAGGATTATAAGTGTGCAGCACCATAGCCAGCTATTCCTTCAACTTGAAACCTTGTGTCTTCATGCACACACACACCATCGGCCCAGGTAGCCACAGAGTTTTTCCAGTGGCCGCTTGCCACCCTAGAATGTATGAGACTTGCCACAGAGAGGCCCATGAGAGAAAGGGTAGCTGGTGGCTTTGTACAAGCGTCAAAGTTAACGGGTCCTATGCTGTGTATACCTGAAAGTATTAATCACATTCTCTGGGCCTATAGCACTGCTTCTAAAAGGAGGAAATAAGATCACGTAGTTCCTAGCTCTGACAGGCTCGGCTCTGCATTCTCTGATTTTGCTAGGCAATGGCAAGGCCTGACTTAGCCTCACCCAGTGGTGGCTAAAGTCAGCTTCCCCTGTGCTGACCAAGGTCAAAGTCTTCAAAAGTCCCTTCCAGATTGTTCCCTGATTCTCTCCACTCAGTCCTGCAATCCTCAGGCCTTGGGCTTCAAAATTCCTGTTCTACTTGGCTTTCACCCTCATCCCACACCACACAAAAACTCTTCTAGGTTTTCCCTCCCTCTCTCTCTTCCCTGTGGATTGAACTGGAGGTCTCACACATCCTAAGCAAGTGCTCTACCACTAAGCAGTATCTCCCTGGCCCTCTTTTGCAGTTTTTTGTGTAGTTGTCTTTGTTTAGTTATTGTGTGTGTGTATGTGTGTGTGTTATTGTTTGGTTTGTTGGTTTGTTTTTTGAGACCGGCTCTCAGTAAGTTGCTTACACTGGCCTTGAACTCACTCTGTAACACAGACTGGCCTTGAGCTTGAGATCCTCCTGCTTTGCCTTCTGAAGAAGGTGGGGTTACACACCTGTGCTGTCAGGCCCAGCCAGCTCTCTCAGGTCTCAGAGTGCATAAAGAAGTAAGGTTTTGTGTAACTAGAGCCTGTTTGTTGACATGAGTTTTCTAGAAGCTTTCTCTAATGCCAGCACTATAGGACTGTAGAGCATCCAGCACCCATGGCTTCTTATTCATTCTCCCATAGCCATCCAGCACCCAGACCTGAGCCCTGAGTCCTTTGCCCTGTCCTGAGCCCTGAGTTCTGAGTCTGCGCCTAGACCTTTTCAGTGGGCTATTTTCTACATCCTCATGGTCATTTAGAGACCCTAACACCCTGGACTGACAGAAATTCCATCTTGCAAACAGCCTTGACCGTCAGCCAAAATGCCTTCTGGGTCTGACGGTCAAAGTGTGGAGGGAGGTGTCTTTTAATTTAGCTGCTTTTCTGCTTCTTTAGTCTTCCTGTGACTCGTTATCTTGAGAGGTCTTTAATAACTGGACAGGCCTGGAACATTCCTCCCCTGTTTCTCCCACATTGGTTTTGCTTCCCTCACACCATGGAGGAGGGCAGCTAGAGCCCCGAGCTGGCGCTGGCCTGGGTGTCTCCCACTGTAGCTGCTGGCTCATAGCCCAGGGCAGGAACTGGAAGAGGGTCCAGGAGCCTCTGGGAAATGAGATTTACATCAGAAAAGAAGGTCTGTCTGCCAGCACTTCCGCCCACCCTGCACACTTGTGTGCATATGCACACACATGTACCTACGCACTTCTCCACCAACGGAGTCTCAGCCAGCAATGCCCAAGTAATCATCTTCTATGAGGGATCAGGCTCCTGGGGTCTCAGAGGACAAGGAATTTCTGAGTCTACAACATACCAAATCCCAGTATTTTCCTGTAACTCATCCCGATGTCCTGAACACGTCTCCTTATAGACAGGATATTAGTTACACTGTACGAAGAAGTGGGCCTAGACATCCAGACGGCTGCTGTGGAATATCCCAGATCTCTAAAACACTTCTCCAACCATCCCCACCCCAGAGGAGGGGATAAAAAAATCCTGTAGTAAAGACCACAGATGCAAGCCCTGCATGGGGACAGAGGCACCCATGCGGAAGTTAGTCCTCCACCAAGGGGCTCAGGTCAGACACGACAACTGACTGGGTTCTGTGATGACATAAAAATGAGCTGGCCGTGTCGAACCAGACATGGCACTGGGCCAGACATGAGACTCTGAGGTATGGCTGAATTATGCCTTACAGAAGGGCCTGGGAACATGAGGTCCGCGGGACAGGCCTGTGCCCGGCACAACCAGGACCAGGCCAGAGCCGCTAGTGCAAAACTTCTGAAAGAGGATGAGGCTGCAGATGGGAGCAGAGCCAGGTCCAGAGGAGGGGAGCTTGGGTGGCCATGGCTGTGGGAAGTGGACTTCTAGCGAGGCCCAGGAAATAGCGGTGTGCTAGAACAGTCCAGAGCTACTATAACAGTCCCCACAAGGCTGAGGTAGGAAGACAATGAGTTCAGAGTCAGCCTGGGCTGCACAGTGAGACTGTGTACCAAAAAGAAAAAGAAAAGGGGAAGGAAAGAAGGAAAAAAGGAAGGGAGGAGGAAGGAAGGAAGGAAGGAAGGAAGGAAGGAAGGAAGGAAGGAAGGAAGGAAGGAAGACAGACATAAACACAGAGAGAGAGAAAGAGAGGAGAGAGAGGGGAGAGAGAAAGAGAGAGAAACACACACACACATATGTAAGCCCATACGCAGAGGCTGACTGGTCTGGGCTCCAAAGCTCAGCCCTGTCACTCATTAGTCACGTGACCATGGAAAAGATGGAACTCTCTCCACAGTGATGTAATAACTGGTCTATTTATTTATTTATATCTTGAGACAGGGTCTCATGTGTTCTGAACTCGTCTGGAATGTGCCATGTAGCAGAGAACAACCTTGAACTTTTGATCTTTCTATCTCTTACATGCTGGGACCACAGGCATGTGCTCCCATGCCCAGTTTACATGAGGCTAGGTAGCGAACCTGGGGCCTCACAGATGCTAACTAGGCAAGCACTCCACCGAAGTGAGCCACACCCCCCGCTCCAGTTTTCATTAGTATGAAATATATCAAGCTTTTGTTTTTAGCATTTTAAGACATCTATCATCATCTTAGAGTCATTAGTGAGAAAGCAATACTGGCAGAGTCGTTGGTACTTAATCACACACATCAAAAATTACAGTATCAGGGCTGGAGAGATGGCTCAGAGATTAAATGCACTGGCTGTTTTTCCAGAGGACCCAGATTCAATTCCCAGCACCCACTTGGCAGCTCATAACTTTCAGTTAGTCCAACTCCAGGGGATCTGACATCCTCTTCTGACCTCTATGGGCACCAGATGTACACATGAGGCATGTACATACAGACAAGCAAACATTCATATACACAAAATAAAATACATCTTAAAATTTATAGAGTCAACTTCAAGTATTTGGAAGAAAACTCATACTTTTTTAGAAAGCACTGCATTGACCTTGATGACACAGAAAATACTACATGAAAAGTGCACACCTGTTCTCCCAACACTTGGGAAGTGGAGGCAGGAGGATCAGGAGTTCAAGGTCACCCTCAGCTACAAAACGAATTCTGGGATACCTGAGACCCTGCCTCAAGAAAAAGAAAAGTGTAACTCTGAGTTTCATACTACTGAGAAGATTGGAACAAGGAAGATAGGAACCTCTCTGTTTACAGGACAAGGTTCAGGGGCAGAGTGTGTGCTTAGCAGGAGGAAGCCCTGGCTCCATCTCCAGCACTGACTCCACCCCCAAAAAGGTACCCTGGCTAATTTAGTTCGTGTACAAACATCTTATAAATATACCGGCCAGTGGCACACGCCTTTAATCCTAGCACTCTCTGAGTTTGGAGCCAATCTGGTCTACAGAGCAAGTTCCAGGACCCCCAGAGCTACACAGAGAAACCTTGTCTTGAAAAACAAAATACATAGATAAATTATAGATTAGATTAGATTAGATAGATAGGTATATGGAGAGATAGATAGATAGATAGATATAGATAATAGATGGAGATATAAATGACAGATAGATAATAGTTGGAGATATAGATGACAGATAGATAGATAGATAGATAGATAGATAGATAGATAGATAGATAGATAGATAATAGATGGAGATATAGATGACAGATAGATAGATAATAGATGGAGATATAGATGACAGGTAGGTAGATAGATAGATAGATAGATAGATAGATAGATAGATAGATAGATAGATAGATAGATAGATGGATAGATAGATGGATAGATGGATGGAGAGATAGACAGACAGACAGACAGACAAGGTAGATATGTGAGTCCAACATCCATGTCTAATTCAGTATAAAAGAAGTGTTTCTTCACTTACAAAGCAAATCAACAGGAAAGTGTTGGGGTTGCTAACAAATACAGAAACACTTCAGATATATTTAAGAGAATGGGTGGGCACCCCAGGAGTGACACAGCAGTGCTTAACTTTCTCTTTTTGTAATTTTTATTTCAGTTTTTTTAAAGACAGCATCCCCACTATATTGGTCTGACTGGCATGGAGTTCTCTATCTAGACAAGGCTGACCTTGAACTCACAGGGTTCCTTTTTTCTTTGTCTCCCTAAAAGACAAATGCCACCAGACCTAGCTAGCAATTCAGTATTGTTGTGTGTGTGCAAATGATACGTGAAGGAAGAGACAGACATGAAAGCCAAGGTACTCATACGGAGGTCAACGGGCAGCTTTGTAAAGTCAGTTCTATTTTTCTGTGAATTCCAGGGGTCAAATCGGGGTCATCAGGCTTATGTGCAAGCACCTTTACCTGCTGGGTCATCTCAGCAGCCCGTTGCTTTGTCAATGTTACAAAAATAAGCTGCATCTTACAATTGGTGCCATCCGAAAGTCAGTGTGACGTAGTTAGAACTGTATGTACCTTATAAGCTGCTTGTGAAAACCTAGCATGTTCAAGACCCCTGGTTTGATCTCCAGCATTGCATCAGAGATAAACCAAAAAGAAAGGATGATTTAAATAAGCTGATAATTATGAAATGCTTCAAACGGCAACCAGAACATAACTCCAAAATTCATTCTGCCAAAATAAACTGAATGAATAAATGGAATATGATTTGCCCTTTAGAAATATTCCTGGCAGAGCTGTACAAAAAGAGTATATGGGGGCACAGGGCAGGACTGGAAGACGAAATGAGAACCCCTGTTGTTCATGGCTGTGTGGACAGACAGACATGATAAGCAGAGTGGAAAGCATTGGTAATGGACCCTCACAGGTCTGTTACTGGGTATATGAAGGAGAAAAAAAAAAAGAAAACATCTAAGGTTTCTGACCAGGACTACAATGTGGTGCTTCAACTTGAGCTGGGAAGTTGAGAGAAACAGATACAGAAACAGGTTTAGAAGAGTAAATAGGGCTCCCCCCGGGGAGGGGGGGTCATGTCGGGTGGGATGCTTGTGAGACATCCAAGAGGAAATGTCAGCTGAGAAAGTAGAAATGAGCTCAACCCACTGGGAGTCGGGGAAATGGAGGGAGGGAAGGGGAGAGGCCAGGAGCCAAGCCAGTTCCTGCCAATGAGACCCTGCTGGTGTCACTCTGAGTACTCAGCCCTATTTAGAAGCTGAGGTAATCTACACTTGTTAGTCACCCCAGTGAGCTGCAAGGCAGGGGAGCTCAGCACTCAGCCTAGGATCAAGTACATCCTAGCTATTTCATATCTGTCGCATGACTCGCTTCCTCTTGGGCACCACCCTCTTCAGGAGAGATCTGCTCTTCACGGTGGCCGTTCACTCTGTGCGTAGGGATGTCAGAGCAAAACTGATTAGAGAACCAAAATGGATCAAGAGGAAAGACGCTGGTTCCTTGCCAGCACCAGATGAGGAAGATAGAGAAAAGAAAGGGAGATAAGACAGGGCAGTGAGTGGGTGAGAACAGGGAGAAGAAAGAACTGGAGTATGGCTGCGATACCCGGTTGGCACTCCCTCCTTTGACTTGTGTTCCCATCCTAAGGCTTTGCACAAATTCTTCCCCACCCAGGAAACACAACCTATGTTCAAGTTTGCGTACCCTAGTCTGAAGGGATGAAAAGGGAGCCCTGAACTGTAGGACCCTATCAACCTCTGGCCAAGTGATCTGGAACCAAACCCTGCACCTTGCTGGCTCGGCTTCAATTCTTGCATCTCCTTCCCAGCTTAAAGCTTCTAATTTTGCTTTTGGTGGGGGCCTCCCCCGCTGTTCAAGACAACTGGCTACGTATGGCACACACTTGCATCCTTGATGTTTTGTTGGCATCTCTCCTCTCGCTCCATCTCCGTGTCCCTTGCACCTTGAGCTCTTGCCCACACTCCTCTGAGTTCCAGGAGTCGGGACTCTGATCTGTACCACATGGTGGGTCTCAAGTGAGAGGCCTGTATGTGTTAATCACCCTTGAGCTGCAAGGCAGGGCAACTCAGTACAGGGTCCAGAACCCACAATATCCTAGATATTTTGTATTTGTTTAATGACTCACTCCTGCTTGGGTACCACCCTCTTCAGGAGTAGGGCCTCATCTGGCTCATTTGCTTTGCTTTTTAATAGTTTATTTTTATTTTTACGTGAACTGGTGTTTTGCCTACAAGTATGTCTGGTGAGGGTGCCAGATCCCCTGGAATTGACAAATTAGAGTTATAGATAGTTGTCAGCTGCGGTGTGAGTGCTGGGGATTGAACCTGGGTTTTCTGGGAGAGCAGCCAGCGCTCCTAACCTCTGAGCCAGCCCATTTGCTTTTCATAGTGGCCATTCACTATGTGCCTACTGATGACAGGCAACAGCCCTGTGACCTTTTGTACCTCACCCCATGACCCACAGGCCTGGCTGTCACTCCCAGGCGTAGGGCCTGAGAAGCATGGAGCTGTGCCTAGAAAAATGGTGTCTGTTAGCTACTTCTGAGAGTCCCCAGACATCAAAGGGACTGTGAGGTAGAATTAACATTGGGATAGACAGAGAAGTCAGGAAGTCCACAGGCAGACTTAGGAAGTGAGATATTTTAGCCTAACGTTTTTCAGGGAGTCAGAGAAGGAGTGTGGAAAGGGAATGTGGGAATAAAGCTCCAACCAAGGCTCTCGCTGCACGTCAAAGAGTCCTTGGAGGGAATAGAGGGCACTCAGGAACTCCAAATCTGTGTAAGCACACCTGGGGCCGGGGAGGTGGCCCACTAGTTAAGAGCACTGGCTGTTCTTCCAGAGAACCCAGATTTGATTCCCAGCACCCACACGGAAACTCACAGCCATCTCTTCCGATGTCCTCTTCCGGCCTCCACCGAGACCAGGCACACACAAGGTACACATGCACACATGCAGGGGAACCTGCAAAAATATAGACTAAAATTAAATAAATATTAAGTCGGTGGACTCTGATTTGCCAAGATTCAGCTATTCAGAAGTGAACGGAAAAACAGCACGGGCCTTAGCCATGTGCGCACTGGTCAGTTTTCTCATGGCTGTGACTAAATTCCTGGAAGAAGCAAATCGATCGAGGGTTTATGTTGGCTCGCAGAGCAGAGTAGTGCCGTCCATCGGGGCGGAGAACCATGGCCGGCAGCAGCTTAGGTCCAGCCTCTGACTGAGAATCAGAGAAAGAGGAATGTCAGTGTCGAGCTGGCTTTTTCCTTGCCCTTTTTATTCCGATGACGGGATAGTGCCATCCACTTTAAGGCGGGTCTTCCAAGCTCAACAAAGCTTCTCCACAAAGCCCCTCACAGATACACTCAAAGCTGTGCTTTGCTGACCCGTTGGTGTTTCTTCATCCAACTGAGTTGACAGTCAAAACCGACCATTACCACAGCACTTCCTGGGTGGGTCGGGCAGAGGAAGAAGCCAATGCACAGTTTGAGCTCAGAGAGCCAAACACTGGGGAAAGCTGGTTGTTGTTTTTTAAATTTAATTTTTTTTCAAGATAAGGTTTCTCTGGGTAGCCTCGGCTGTCCTGAAGCTCGCTCTGTAGACCAGACTGGCCTTGAACTCACAGAGATTCCCCTGCCTCTGCCTCCCAAGTGCTGGAATTAAAAGCATGTGCCTCCCCTGCCTAGATAAAAAAATTATTTTTATGTATATGGGTATTTTGCCTGTATGTATGTCTGTGTGCTTCATGTGTGTCTGGTGCCCACAGGGACCAGAAGAGAGTTTTGGGTGTTCTGGAACTGGAGTTACAGATGGTTGTGAGCTACCATGTGGGTGCTAGAAATCTAAACCTGATCTTCTAGAAGAGCAGCCAGTGCTCCTAACCACTGAGCCATCTTTCCAACCTGAAAGTTGATTTGTTATGGTCGTTGGTATGTATCTTGGCTCATGGTTTATCCAACTTTGTTTCTGTTTGTTTAGGGCTCTCTCTCTCATGTGTGTACAGGTGCACATGTGTAAGCAAATGCGCATGTGTGTTCACGTTTGTTCCTGTCCACACGTGTGCATGTGTGTGTAGACCAGAGAACCAGGTAGGTGTCATTCCTCAGAAGCCTTTTGAGCTAGAGTCCCTCGTAGGCCTGGAGTTCACCAAGTAGCAGACCGGTGGCTCCCGCAGGGATCTACCTGGCTCTGACGGTGCCTGAGTTTTCTTTTTACACGGGCTCTGGGGACTGAACTCCGGTCTTCGTGTGAGCATGAGAAGCACTTCAGTGGATGAAGCGAATCTCTCCTGGGTTGTCTAACTCTGAACATCAACTTCATGAGGTCTATCTGAGTTTCTCTCCAAGACAAGCCTGCTCCTGGGATGGGGGGGGGCGGTTCATCAGCCCATCCTTCTGTTCATCTTCTGGAGCATGGGAATGACCCATCAGAACACCTGTCGCTGGTCGGTCCTACAAACCCTAACCATCATCTGGGGTTGCTTCATTATGAATTATTTGCCCCCAAGAAATATTATTGCACTGAAAGGCTTGAATGAGCATTATTTTAATGAAGGGAAATATGAGTCAGTTATTTGGGCAACTGGAGACCAACTGGAGACTTGGAGACCAAGGTGACTTTCTTCTCTTTGAATGGTGGTCCTAATGGGAGCTCTGAGCTAGCACCCAGAGTCAGGAGCACCATCCAATGGAACTGCTGGCCCTGGCTGCCACTGATCAGACTCATGAGCACATGAGCAAGCTGGTCCCAAAGTCAGCAGCTGGGCCCCGCTTTGTTTTCAGAACACAAGATGACCCCTGACATCAGCAAATAGCACCAGAGTTTAATCAGAAATCAGGGACTAAACAAATAAATAAAAAGGGAAATGGTGACAGCTGCTTGCCTTCACTCTAATTAAAAAAAAATACACAAGCCACCACAGTCAGCTTTCTGCCGCATCCTGGCGCCCCCTCCACACACACGCAAGCAACAGGTCACCTGCCTAGAGATGCAGGTCACTGTCCTGGGAGCACAGCCTGGGTTCCAGAGACAGTGTCCAAACCCAGGAGCATAAGTTACTCAGATGGGTGTGGCCACAGAGGATGCTTATGCTGCTTGTGCCCCACCTTCTCTGATCACCCCACTTTTCCTGTGAAGTAGGCCTCTACATTGGTAATCCCCAACTTACTGTTCTTGGTCAGGGAAAGGATGTGTGTATGTGTGCCTGTGCACATGCATGCACACACAAGAGGAGATCAGAAGACAAATTCTGTCACTGACCAAGTAGGCTAGACTGGTTGGCCAGGGAAACCCAAGAACTCACCTGTCTCCTCCTCCCTAAGACAGGGATTACACACATGCTTGGCTTTTTTTTTCTTCTGGAGACTGGGTTCAGGTCCTCACCCTTATATCTGAACTGTCTTCCCCAACCCATCGACCTATTCTTTACGAAGGAAACCCTCAAGCCACAGGCTTTCCCTGCTCATGCCTCCCCTCCGCCCACAGAGTTCCAAGAACCCCTCCTTTCTTTCCGTGACCCCAAATAGCACACAGACCACCTTCCTCCAAACCCCTTCTCATCTAGCTTTTCATAGCAGCCATCTCTGATTTTTCTAGCAATAGCTAGAACCCAAGACCTTGCACAGCTTAGGCAAACGCTCTACCACCGAGCTACAGTCCAGCCCTAAAGTAAATTATTTTCTACTTGTTTTTCTCATTTGGTATCTATTCCTGCCCCACCCCTTACCCCCTTGTCCTGCACACTCATCCACACTCTGAGGACAGACACTGCCTTGCCCACTGTCATCTCCCGCACCGCTTGAACAATGTCTGGCACATAGCAAGCTTCCGATCAATATTTACTGAACGAATGAAGTGTTATTTCTTCCACACCGAGATGACCCATCTGATTTACCATTAGACCGTGAACTGTTCTTTCCAGGAAAGGGTAGGTATGGGGAGTTCCTAGTCATTGTTTGTCAAGAAACCCCCAACAGGCTGGCACCTTTGTGTCAGGCCCTTTATGAGGGTCTCTGAAGACTAGCTCCTTTATCTTCAAAGTAACTATAAATTGCATTTTAAATCCCTCTTAGAAGAGAAAGAGAGGAAAAAAAGCAGGGCTTCAAAAAGGAACTTTAATTAATCATAGTACTCAGTAAGTGGAGGCATGAGAATCAAGAGTTCAAGGCCAACCTTGGCTTAATAGCAAGCCTGGGCTACATGAGACCCTGTCTTCAAAAATACAAACAGCACAGCAGCAACAAATTTGCAAGCTCATTGGCTCCCGTGATACATCTGTATGACCTTGGAGCTTTCTTGGGACTAAGAAACTTTGTCCTGGGACAAAACTAGAGCAATAGAATTATCCCTACTGAAAATTGCCCCAACCCCTAAATACTATTTGCCTTTTCCTTTCCTTGGGGCTCAGGGCTACCCAAGGAAATCACCTTTGCCACCCTCCAGTCCCACCCAGTACTGATAGTTACCCCCGCCCCCAAGCTTCTGGCCCCTGAGTGATGGGAAGAGAGCGCAGACTCCAGGCTTCAGAAATCACCTATCTAAGCACCATTTGCACATACCACTACTCAGCAGAGGGGTCAGCCTCTCCCCTGAACTGGACTGCGATACCATCTCCTAAATCATCCCGGTCACCTAAGGAAACATCAACCCAGCACAGCTGGACTCCTGAGGCCTAAACAGCAGCCTCGGACAATGGGGCAGGGTTTCCGGCATGGGAGGGCAGTGGAGTGGGGGTGGGCTGAGGCCAGGCTTCTGCCTGCCCATAGCGAACAGAAACTCTGTGACGGGGGCAGAGAGGGAGCTCCAAAGATCCAGGAGACAAACCCTAAGACCCCTGAGCTGATGATTCTCTGTGTGTCTCAGGACAAGATACTTTCTCTTCTGGGACACCTTTCTTTCCCTCCTTCTCAAAGGTGCAGACCTATAGCACGTCCTCAAGGGCTTGGAGGAGGCAGGCAAGGAAAAGGGAGACAAAAGCAGCTCAAAATGGAAAACCCTTGTACAAACATGTTTACCAGCTTCATGAAGTGTTCTGTGTCTGTGTACAGTACTCGGAAATAGTATCTCACCTCAACCTTGACAGCATCCAAGAAGGAGGTACTTGTATTGTTCCTCACAGATAGGACCCAGAAGCTCCATAGGGATAAACGGTTTACTCCAGGCTTGTCTGCCTTGCCATTCTCTGTCCAGATACCCTACACCCATTCATTTCACCATGAATGAGGGAGCAAAGCCCCGGGGGTGCTGTTTCCAAGACCCTCCTTATTCCCAGCTACACCTCATCCGGGATGGGCACATGGGTGAATGTGTAGGCATGGGAGACTTGGCATGGTTCTTCCCAACCCTGAAGGTACACACACCTCTGCCTGATGTAATCTCTAGGTCCTGGGTGCCGCTTGATGAGCTAGCTCTGAGTGGGTGAGAACGGGAAATTTAGAGACTTGACTTTCAGGCTCAGAGCCGCTGCTCACTGGGAATTGCAACTGCCATCTGTCAGGCAATAACAGACCCCTTTTAGAAGACCCCTGAAGAATATGAACAAGGGTAGCTGTGAGAGCAACTCCTCCTCAAGTCCTGCTGGGGACACTGAGGCAGAACAGCTTCCCATGGGAGATACTTTCCGACCAGCACCAGGAGCTTACACAGGGTGCACACACTTGAGAGAGGACACCAGGGTGCAAGGCTCCACTCCATCCACACATGAGTTACCATTCCTTTCCCTCCCTGCACGATCTACTCCACCTCGCAGACAGTTTATCTTGGATCTTCTACTGAGTGTATCAGCCAAAGAGGCCCCAAAACCCTACAGAAACTCTGTCAACGGCAAAGGAGACAAAATGACCTTCTGGTAGGATACCTCCACCTTATAGGACATCTTCCCCACAGAGCCTCCATGAGGACCACTTCCAAAAAAGTTTTTCATTTGAACAGGCCATATAAGAGCATCCAGACTCAACTGTTTTTTTAGAAGTCACAGTGGAACCCCAGCAGACCCTATGAGGCTCCTGTAGATGTCACACTGGAACCCCAGCAGACCCCATAAGGCTCCTGTAGATATCACACGGGAACCCCAGCAGGCCCCATGAGACTCCTGTAGATGTCACACTGGAACCCCAGCAGACCCTATGAGGCTCCTGTAGATGTCACACTGGAACCCCAGCAGGTCCCATGAGTCTCCTGTAGGTGTCACACTGGAACCCCAGCAGACCCTGTGAGGCTCCTGTAGATGTCACACTGGAACCC
>PVIU01018982.1:0-37605 GCA_004026605.1 Ondatra zibethicus | reverse complement strand
GGATGGGGGTGGGCCTTGGACTTCCAACAGGGCAGGGCACCATGCCCTCTTTCAAGGAAGAAGGGGGAGGGAGGAGGGGTGGGGGGTAGTGGGAGGGGACCGGGAGAAGGGGAAGAAAGGAAAAAAATTTTTTTTTTATCTTTAATTATGTTCTTGAATGGAAAAAATAAAACAAAACAATGTATGGAAAAAAAAAATGTTTACATACTTTCTTTTCATGCTGATCATCTAATGTGTGTATAACTCAGTTTTTTCTGTGATGTTTTAGTGAGATATACTGCAAAAGTGTTATTAATACAAGTTGCTATCATTAATGCTAAAATTAAAAAAACCCTGTTTGCTAAGTATGGATTCCATGTAACAACAATAGAAAGTAGCAAGAGAGTCATCGGTGATGCTGAATGCCCTACTTCAGGATTTACTATGTAAAGACAGACAAATTAGGAGTTCAAGGTTATCCTTGGGTATATAACAAGTTCAAGACCAGCCTAGAATATGTGAGATTCTTGTCGTAGAAAAAAAAAAACCAAACAAACAGAAAACAATAAAACTATATGAATACCTAAATATGTGTGCCTTCAGTCTCTGCTGTAATCACTGCATCTTCTACCTCTCCATGTGTACAGTGGCTATGTTTAATATCTGACAAATATTCTGTGTGTGGTATACAGAGTTTGTCTGTCTACTCTGCTATAAGATAAAACTGGAGATAAAATTCCAAAATATGCCTGGAGTAGTTTTATTTTATTTTTGTCTTGGGAGACACTGGGCGAGGTGTCTTTGTAATTTTCCACAGCTGTCTTGTGGCATTAAATTCCACTTGCACTCTTCTGGTTTTCTTCTGGCAGATCATTTTAAAATCAAAGATTCCCTTGATGAATTTTTAAAATGCACAATTCATAATTACAAATGATTCCAGCTACAAAAGTGAAGAGTTTTTTTTTTCTTTTTCACAAAGGGAAGGAGAAATGAACAGCTATGACAAAAAGCTCGGCATGTTCCATTTCCATAAAGCAGAATAGGAACTCTGTTCATTGCAGTACAGCTCAGAGAGAAAAATCCCTGGTTTTAAAAATGAGTCTGAAAATGAGAATGCTAGATAAATTCTCCCTGAGAATCATACCCTTAGAAAGTAGTATTGTACTTTGCAAAACTAAATGTTAGGAAACAGGGGATTCTGAATCCAGCTTTTCAGTAGCAGCTAGCCACTTACAGTTTCTACAGAAGACCTTAAAACAAAGTCTAGTCACATAGCTCTCTAGTCAAGTCATGGGGGGAGGGAGTGATTCTATAGTCTATACATCATACAACATGCCACCATTGTTTATCAGCAATTAATATTTCACACCCTTTCAATTGCTTAAATGATTTCTTAAAACAACAGATAAGTTTAAAATCATGGCAGAGTTGGCTTATTTAGATATGTAATAAAAAAGTATAGTTTATCTTTAAAATCTGAATTTTGATCAATATATTTAAACTGTATTGTACAAATATGTCACCTAATACATAATACACTTAATATACTAGAAAATTACCATCAATATATTGAACAGGTTTTATAAAACTCATTGTATCCCAAATTTGTGCTTAGGATAGAGTCTTTTTCTGTCATTCAAAAATGGCCTCATCGATATGTGTGATGTCAACTCAAGAATAGAATATCCATTAATATGCATCTAGGTGGATGCTTTTCTCTGATGTCTATAAAATAGTAGTGCAGCAATAATATTATTATAATATCAATATACTCGGGCATATTTTCTATCATTGTTCAAATAGGATACATATCTAGTTAAATATGAAACAAGGGTCATAAAGATATAACCTCCAACAGTATATAAAGCTTTATGCTTAGATAAGTTTTATTTCAATAAACATATCACACACACACACACAGATGATATATATGAAGGAAATCTGTTTTCAATAGAGAAGCAAGAAGGAAGTGGTAATTTTCTTTCACATTCTGAGAGGAACAACCCAGCAGGAGAAACTCCTAGAACATTAGCACAACTCATACAGAGGCCTCTCATCTAAATTATTCTATACCTAAACAAGAACGGGGTAAGGAGATGGTTCAGTGGTTAAAAGCATTTCTTCACGAGCAGGTAGACCCGAGTTTACATCACATCACCCATGTTAGCCTGAGGACTTGAATTCAGATTCCTGCACCTATTTACCAAGCCATGCATGCTCACTTCCTGGGCATGCCTACAACCACAATACAGTATAGGAAACAGGGGGATGTCTGGCACTTTATGGCTTCCAGCCCAATGCAAACTTGGAGCTCCACATTCCATGAGAGACCCTGCCTCAAAGGCAAAGAGTGATAGAGGGGAACCTCTGATGCCCTACTCTAACCACTGTGTCCATAAACAGGCACATGCTCACATCACCGTGTGCATGTGTGTGCACCACACACACATACATACACAAAACAAAAACAGAAAGAAATAAAGTATAAGTGTTTTAAAACAAATAATAAACAGCAGCCACATTTGGGGAGTAGCAGTGAGCATGAACTTTGTCTCTACATTGAGCCTATCATGGAGATCATTGTTCACTATTACATTCATAGACAATGATGACAATAGGAGAGCAAACAAAAGTTTTGGCTTGGGTGGATAGAGGATACCCTCTCTTTTCCACAGCATACTTACCACCTTCCCTCTATCAACAAGACATAATTGTCCTCCAATAAGAAAGCAGCTAGATTATTGTAAAACATGACATATTATATCAGATTGGATTCCAGTATTTCAAATTGTTCCCTCAAATTAATCCACTAAATAATCCTGGCAGTCAAAGCACAGCTCCATTAGGCTCAGTAGAACACATTCTTTAAATGTTAGTGCCACACAATGAATATTTGATAAGTACATCATTAATAAACCTTAGTGCAGCATAATTGATATGTGGATGTTTAATGACAATTCCAAATGATGGAGCACATGGCACCTGCCTGTTCTTCCAGTCATCATGCAGGTTGCTCCAGTACCACATGATGGGCACAACTGGAAAAGCAGGTCCAATCTTCATTAGTGGCTATCCGTAAAAGGTTTTCATTACAAGATAAATGATTATGGCCTGCCTTTATTAATTAAGCATGCATTTCTGCATACCAAAGTAATTGAATAAAATGGCCAGTAGCTTTTAAACTGTACAAAAATTGTAATGCCTCTGGAATAGATTTCACATCATTCTGTGCTATTCCTATTATTCGTAGAATGTGCCGCAGCTGAATTTAAAGTGTTGTTAAGTACTGGCTGGATTTCACATAAAAGACATTTTCCTCTGACAGATTGCTTTTGTAACTGCCGTGAGAGATTGGTTTATCTTTCCTCATTCAGTCACCTGAAGTTCAGCTTGAACCTACTGCCAACCCTGAGGCCCATAACCCCAGATGTGGACATGACTGCCAAGGCAGCATTGGTCCTCTGAGAAAGGAGAGGACTTGTAGCTGTTAGGAGAAAAGTTAGTGGCTCAAGAACTAGTCAGCCTAAGTCTTTATTTGTCCTCTGTCAGTAACTCACACCTAGGAAATGAACAAAGGATCCATGAATGGGTACCCCAAGTGTTTCTCTCTTCTGTGGTAATGAGGCTGCTTGGCTCATGTTCTAGCTCTGTCTGTTTAATATAACAAAACATATTTTTTCCACATCAGTTACAAAGGAATATTAAAGCACTAAATATGTGCCTTGATTTTTTTCTAGCAATTATTCCAACATATAGAATATTTAGGGGCAATATAACTTTAAAATACACCCAGTGAATTTTGTAAAAACAAAATGTTCTTCCAGATAACTTTAAGATATTGAAGTCCATGGAATCCAAGATTAAACTCCACTTTCAGTGGCTGCAAATGCCTATTACTTAGTGTTCACAAAGCACCTTCAGGCTGACTTTGGCGGATAACAAGCATTGTTTTTGAATAGTTTATTTCATCATGGTGTATGTAAGATTCATTTCATAAGATCAGAAAATATGCCAGCCATAAGACCATTTTTTTCTCCCCAAATCTGCAATGAAGTACTTTCACTTCATCATTGCTGGCAGAAATAATTACACTGTAAAATTAATTCCAGTTCTATTGACTCTGGTCACCACACAGTTCATCAATTTACTGTATTACCATAAAGGATGACCTGACCTCACCTTGTCTAAAATACTTTTCTTTGCCATGTTATTGCTTGCATTTATTGGTAGTTATTTTATATTTATATGAGTATAGTATTGATTATTTTGTATGCTTTTCAATAAAAACAGTAACAAAGGTTTAACTCAGAGTGTGACATTTTAATTTCATTTCCTACACTTTTAGAGACCTCGACACTAACTTTGACCATAACATTTAAAATCTTCATGAAGAACTAAGGCATTTCTTTAGAGCATTGTGGACATTTCTAACATACGTGAAAGGTGTACGGAATTAGTCAGGACACCACAGTGTGTAATTCCTGTGTGAACTAGAAGTACCACTAGGCCTTTCAGATCATTCATCCTGCACTGAAGAAACTGTTTGCAAATACAGTCTACTGTGTAAGTTCATCCCAAAGTCCCTGTGATATGCCACTCATCAGTCCACTATATATTACATGTATGTTACATATTAACACTTACATTTTCCTAAATAAATTGAGTATAGTTGTAATATTTGTGCTCATTCTGATTTTTCAAACATAGATTAGTATCAAATTTAAAAATAATGCTATTTAATTTGTTTTGGTATATTTGTTTCAAATTCGAGAGCCTCTATTTTTACAATTCAGTGTGCCTCACCCCCCCCATTTCAGTTGTCTGCCTTTGCTAATAAACCTGTGTTCACATCATCTATTTTTTTCTCCATGACCCTACAGTGGCAGCATAGAACACTCTTACTCCTTAGCAACTTGATCTACTCGAGATTATAAGTGTGAGGCATCCCCTGCCTTTTGTTTTTTCTCTGTGTCTAATCCATGTGTGTCTGTCACTATGCAGTTCCATGATCTAAAGCACATCTCTTCATCTCTATGAGAAACGGTTTCTGCGTATAGACTATGTGAAAGTTTGACAGGGACCCAATGATTTTAAAGGGATTAGACCTGGCCTATGGCCTTTAATTCCCTGTGGTACAGCCAGACTCAGCCATAAACCAGCACCTTTTGTGCCGCAGTTAAGCATGCCTGGGTGGGAAGTCCAGTTTCTTGACTTAGCTGCTATGTGATCCTAAGCAATGTCTTTAACCTCCATGTCCCTGGGTATGACTTACTATAAAGTAAGATCAGGAGTTCCTACCACACAGGGCCTGTTGTGAGGATGACAGTTAGCAGGTATATTGGAGGCACTCAGGCCAGTACAGAGCATATGATAAGTGCTCAGTAGCATTAACTAGACAGCAGAAGAAAATTCCTAATACATAAAAATTATGGCATGCTTTATGCTTATACCATTTCTATTTAAGTCCAAAGAAAAATAGGTACTTAATCAAGCTTAAAGGACTCTTCCTATGGTGGCCTTTGGCTAGTTTTGATTGAAAGAAGAAGAATAAAACCTTTAATGTAATGTATCTGTCCGAGATTTCCTTAGACTTTAAGTCAAAACTCCCTGGATACATGCTACAGCATATTAGTGTGCTGTAAGTGGATGATAGCCAATTAGTGCCTCAGCGTAGTTTGCTTGGTATATAATTTTTTCACATGAAATGCAATATGCAGGGATGTTCTGACAACACTGGCTGTGCATGCCCTTTGTTCTATAAACCATGTAGATGTTTGAGCACCTTCTGTTTTGCTGAGCAGAGTACAAGATTAGGAATGGAGGAAGACATCAAGATCTGGTGTCAGGCACACCTATCCATCCAAGATCAAAGCAGATTCTAGGATGGTGTAATATTCTAAGAAGAACATAGAACTTCTTTTGAATTATTTTGGAAGTGAAAAGATTAGGAGTAGAATAGAAAGAAAGAACCCACAACATCACCAGTAATATTTCATTAGCACTCCAAAGTCACATCCAAAGTACATGAGGAGTAGGGTTTTTGTTGCACAATATTAATTTAATAGATTTACAAAACCTGTTCCAAATCTGAAAACTTTCATATGTTTATGTGCTTTGAGGTTTGTATATTGCTTTTCATTAAGGTTATTATAAAACTCTCTTCCTGTATCTTCTGATTGCTGGTTTATCAGAGCCAGAATAGATAAACAAATCCATTCTTTCCTGTGTCTGGTGATAGGGTAGAAACTAGCTATTGGTTCATAAACCAGCCAAGCCTGAAAAGATGAACTGGTCACCTTCTTCCTCTGGAAACACCCAGAATTACTAAGAAACATGAGAAGTACAAATTGAAAAGGAGACTAGGGAGTAAAACCCCAAAAGGTAGAGGAAACTAGTGAAAACAGGTTCACATAAACGTAATTGCATCATCTACAAACTAGAGTGACCAGTCCTATGGGATCACGTAATTCCTGGCTTCACTTACTTTTTAATTTTGATTTTCAAAGCTTGTTATACACACAGATGCACATGGGTGCACACACAGGCACAGGCACATCATGCACACACATTCCTCTTAGGATCTGTTCTCCTTACCGCTTCCAACCATAAGAGCCAAGTCAAACAGCTGCATCTGAAATGTATCATGAACTATGCCCTCTCCTTGAAGAGAGCAGAGAAAACCTATTCTACCTATTCTTGATAGCCTGGGGCCATCATTACTGACAGCAAGTGTATGCTGTTATAACACAGTGAGGATTTCTAGGCATGCAAGGCTCTTTATCTCTATCCCAAATGGTCTCAGAAATGATGGTTTTCGAATCCCCAGCCTCCTCTTTGTTTTTTTTTTTTTTTCAGCCTCTCCCATTACCATAAATCTGCTTGACTCTAACGGCTTTCTTTCCAACTTTCTGCTTCTAATCTTCTAGAGTCTGGGAAACAAGATAACCAAGCTTGATGGATTTCTGTATGAAATGGGAATACAGCTCATATACCCCAGGTCACATCTAAAAAACTGTGATATCTGTATACAGTACAGTTCTGACAAATTGAAATAAAGAATAGAGAATAGACATATTTTGGATTTGGTGATGTCCTTCATAAAATTCCAGCCACCAATTCCCTTAGTGATGGGTGTTTACTATTATCTCACAACACACTCATGGGCATATTCTAATGGTTTCTATGATTAATTCAAGAGAATTATTTTAACACATTTATAGTTTCATGACTTTCAAATATATTCAAATCAGATTTCTAAAATAAAGTCAGATAAGAAAAGAACTACCTTGAACTAGTTTAAAAAATTGTTGTATATTCAAATTAAATTCACTCTTCCAGGCATAGTCTACACTTAAACATTTGAAAACTCCATTGGCACAATTTCCTTAATGGATGAAAGAGAGTACTTTAGATGGTTCACTCATTCATAACACATATTCCTTAAATATCTACTATGTTACAATGTTAGGCTCATGGGGTAAACTATGAGCCAAAGAAACAAGGTTGTTTACACATGTTTAAACAAGGCACATATTATATTCAAAATATTATAAAAATTCATACTATAATCTTGACAGCCTTTTTAGGCACACTTCAGCAGAGCATATAGGTTTTATGTGGGGCAGCATTTCTCTAAAACGCTAAGGTGAGAATGACCACACATACAGGACACCTAAGAGAATGCAGGTGTTAATGAGGATAACTACACAGGGTCAAGTTCTAAAGCCTAGCTCCCTAGAGGAAGACAGACAGATATGCATCTCATCTTTACACCGAGTCTTATAGTAATAGATACTCAATTAAGTATTTATGAGTTGGAAAATGTCACCCAATTTCATTAAGTTTAGTCATTATTTCCTGACATCTTTTAATCCCTCCTCTTTCAATATAAGCAAGTGTGATCAACTCTTGGTTATATCCTTCTGCAAAATGGTGAAATATTGTAGCAGTTGGTCAACACTCCTGCAAGATTACTTAGAACAGTCCATGTCCTGAAGAATCTCACTCATATTTAAGCCTCTGTCTGAGGCAAGTGTGGTGCTGGAAATTGTCTGCCTTCTAAAGTACATTTTACTTAAGCAGCTGACTATTAACACTTCGGATGAGTCTACTCATTTCTGTATGTTAGGCTCATTAGAGTACAATCCCAAAGGAGGGTCCAGTTGGAATATAAATAGCCCACTCCCAATAGGTCTACCTTGAACATTTACTAGCTCACATAAATATCTTTATTTCTTGCTATCTTCCTTCCTTCTGAACACCAAAATACTGTTGCTTTTACCTAGAGTTACTATAAGGAAGACTACCAGTCCACACCAGCAAGGACTAAACTTTGCTGCAGGGACTCTCATGTTGGCACCCACAAATGCCTTTGAAGATGTGAACAAATTCCTGAAACTATATAAATACCCTTCCACATAAGTGCATATTCTCATTTTCATGAAGCTCTGGGATTAAGATTATTATTCAAAGAAAATAACTAACCCAATGTTCATTTCCCTGTTTTACTCCTCACAGAACAGTTCCTCAAGTTTCCTCAATGAGATTGGCAAAGCTGTGGTGAGAATCAGGCAGGGGTAATATGTAGTAGGAATGGACAACATAGGGAGATGCTCTTGGCCTTCATCCTGGCCTGTGTCTACAGGTTCTCCTGCTCCTTTAAGAACTGAGCAGTCAAGTTATGGTTACAAGTCTCATAACAAAACATACCGACAAAATGTTTCCTTCTAGGAAACCTGGTGCCTGCATAAAGGAAATGGCATTAGATTGTGGTCCACAGTTCTGTTGACCATCTCTCTACCTATCCATCTGTCAGTTTCAGGGAACAAAATACTGAGGAACAAAACTTCTTGCCTCAAAAGTCTTCAAGTGCCTTCAGTGGACTCTTTTTCCCTTTAGTGTTCAAAAGTATAGTCAGTCACTAAGAATTTTATGGATTTATCTTCCAATATTTCTTTTTGTGAATATTCTATAACATTTTAAGTAACACCCCTTCTGTATACCAAGCCAGGCACCAACTGACCTCCAAGGTTACACTGTGCTGTGATATTCTGCGGGTGCCCAGGATCACCCCCTCTTCTTAATGAGTCAGTCACATGTGTCATGCCTTCTCCATGAAGTCTGCTTTAACAAGTTTCACTGCTGTCCTGTCATCTTCAGTTTCTACCCTAGCTTTGCCTGACTGTGTGCCACTGCCAGTCCACAGGGCTACCTTGGAGTTATTTAAATCTTTAAAATGTTATTTCAAGTCTTCCCAAGTATGAAGATCTCCTGAAGGCAAAAGCTCAATAATAGCACTGGGATTTTCTCACTGTCTTTAACACTGGCTATTTGCCGAATACAGCTTGATAGCAATATTCAAAGGGCTAGCAGAGTGAAGCATTACGTACTAAGTTGGGGGGGTTAGTTCTCCATAAAAGCTCTCCACATTTTCTTCTTTTGGAGCCCTTAGGCACACTCAAGTGCCCCTCATGTCTTCCATCTGTGAGAAATATTTTTTTTGTACAGGAAGACTCAGGTCTTAGAGATACTTTTAAAAATATAGAGAAGAGAACTATGTTAAAATTGTTCTGAGATTATTACTATGGAATATCACAAGGTTCTCAAAGCAACTCAGCCAGAACTGAGGATGGGAACTGGCAAACAGTGCTCCTGAGAATATAATATAGAACAAATTAGTAGCATCTTGATCTCCTCTGGGCACTTAGCCAAATCTAGTATAGGATTATGTTTCTCTTAACTTGCCTTAAAACTAACTGCTAAGGAGATGTGGTGTCTCAGGCAGTGTCTTAGTTAGGGTTTATATTGCTGCCATGAAACGCCATGACACGCCATGACCATAAAGCAACTTGAGGAGGAAAGGGTTTATTCAACTCATGCTTCTACATTTCTGTTCACCACTGAAGAAAATGAGGACAGAAACTCAAGCAGGGCAGGAAGCTGGAGGCTGGGGTTGATGCAGAAGCCATGGAAGGGTGCTGCTTACTGGCTTGATTCCCCTGCATTGCTCAGTTTGCTTTCTTATAGAACCCAGGACTACCAGTCCAGGAATGGCATCACCCACAATGGATCTGGACTTCCCCCAAACATCACTCATTGAGAAACTGCCCTACAGATGGATCTCATGGAAGCATTTGCTTTCTTTCTGATGACTCTAGTTTGTGTCAAGTTTATAAAACCAGCCGTTGCCAACTGACCCCTTGTCAACTTGACATATAAATACATTACTATTAATTAAGTCACAACCCTTTCTTTCTTACTCATCCCCAAGATCTCACATTAAAATCATAAATAATTTTTAACAGTCATACAGTCTTTGTATTTAAAAACATTAAAGCTTCAGTCTCTTTAAAATACCCAGTCTCTTTTAAAAGTCTAAGTCTTTCTTCTGTGGGTTCCTTTAAAAGTAACAATTAAGTACCTTCTTCAAGAGAGAAGAACCAGGGCACAGTTACAATATGAGGAAAGCAAAAACAAGCTCTAATACTATAAAAAAAACTCTATGTCCAATTATCTGGGATTCACTCACAATCTTCTTGACTCCTCCAAAGGTTTGGGTCACTTCACCAGCTCTGCCTTCTGCAGCACACACAGCTTGTCTCTCGGTTCCCACTAGTGTCGCTGATGCTGTTTTTGGTTGCCATGGGGTAGTTGCTATGGGATGATGCTCTTGTACACTGTAAAAATTTGTCACTCATATTAATTTAATAAACTGCTGACTGGTCAGTAACCAGGCAGTTTAAGAGACTAAGAGAATTCTGTCAAGAGGAAAGGCAGAGAGTCAGTCACGAGCCAGGCACAAAGCAAGCAAATGAGAATGCCTTACTGAGAAAAGGTACCAAGCCACATGACTAAACAGAGACAAGAATTATGGGCCTGAGCTAACAGGTCAAACAGTTTATAATTAATATAAGTCTCTGCATGTTCCTATGGGACTAAATGGCTGTGGGACTGGGCAGGACAGAAACTTCCATCTACAGATGGCACCCAAATGTTTGACAAGAATTTCTATATAAAGCTGGAGAAAGCTTTAAAAAAAGAAAGGATTCTAGACAAACATGAACAGAGTCAAGCACAGCTTTTTGGTAACTGTCTTTACTCTGGTAGGCTGTTTGATGGCAGCAAGCAGAGGTGTGGCTCCTTTAAGAATGGCTTTCTGACTCAGAATTAGTACCAAAAACCACATAGTGGCTCTTTGAAGAGGCCCTGCCACCAAACAGTTAAATGGTGGTTATGAGCAGCCAGCGGCATGCTCCTTGGTGGTGGCATGGACCTAGAAACCGCAGAGGTGTGGCACTAAACATGGCTCCCACCAATACTTCCATCATGAAGCTAGACTCTCAGGAAGCCAAGGAATAGGAGGAGCCAGCTGCCAAACCTGTCACTTTAGTCCTAGCCACACTGCTTAGCAGATTAAAGACTCATGGGCTCAGAAAAAGAGATATACAGTACGGACAGATTCAGACAAAAAGAAAACTTTAAGCAGTTTACAGTGTGCATATATATAGGCTTGGGAGAGAAAAGAAAAAGGATAAAGTACTTAAAGAAATAGAATTAAAAAGCCACATAAAGATGGAAAATACACAGAGTCTGGATACTGTATGTTATTATGTTGTCTTTGAATTGTTTAACTGCTGAGGAAGTTCCAGCACTTGCTAAAAGACATTTGATTAAAAATGCTTCAAGAGTAATCCAACCTATATATTTTGAAAATGTCTTGACTTCAAAATATAAGTCTAAAGATATTTTACTTTAGAGAAGAGATTTTGCTTTTGTTTCTATAGGAAATGAGAGGTTGTGGATTTATTCTGGGTTAAAAATAATCAGGTTTGATCAATGGGAATGGACTACCCAGATAAACCAACATTTCAGAGCAACTCTGTTGCAGTTTCCTCTGAGTTCTAAATCCAGAACAGCCTCAAGACTGTTGACTAGGATGTTCAAGCCTTATAGAATACTCCAGTAAAGACTTGACCATAATCCTAAATTTTCTTTGTGTCCCCATAAGATTATCAGTGTCCCTAATCATCAAGAAGTAGCCTAGAAAACTAAGCCCACATTTCCAAAACAAATTGGATTACGGATGTTTGTTTTTGTTTGGCAAGTTAGTTACAAGTTGTTATGAATAATGGTCAGGAAAAAAGCTAAACAAAGAAGATTAGATTCAGAGTCTTGTTTTAAAAAGAAAAAAGGGAAATGCTGTGAGATAATGCTCTTGTATAATATAAAGATTTGCCATTCATATTAGTTTAATAAAATGCTGATTAGCCAGTAGCCAGGCAGGAAGTGTAAGAGAGTCAGTCACCATCCAGGCACAGATGAAGCAAGATGAGAATGCTTTACTGAGAAATGAAGCCGTCTCATTTGACCATAGACAACAATTATGGGTTAATTTAATTTGTAAGATCTAGTTAATAATAAGCCTGAGTTAATAGGCCAAACAGCTTATAATTAATATAAGTCTCTGTGTGTTTATTTGGGACTGAACAACTGTGGGACCAGGTAGGACAGAAACTTCTATCTACAGTTAAAACATCCAAAATGCTGGGATCTTGGGCTACAACTGGGCTGCATTTTCACCACTAGGCTCTCATAGACTCTCTTCTTGGTGTCAACCCTGAACTTGCTTGTATGACCTCTTCAGTCCTGAGCCATCTACTGCTACAGAGGCTACACCTTTACTAATGGCCTCTCCTGAGTTCTCACAGAGCCAAGCCTCAGCTGTTCTCTATGACCCATTCATGCCTTCAAAAACCAGTCCCACCTGAGTGATCCTTACACATTACCAAGTCTGGCTACCTCTGGGACACAGCTTCTATGTGCTCTCAGGAAACACTTTCCAGAAGATTTCACCCCAGTGATGTTAGTCTCTTCTTAATCATTGCACATTTCGTAACTTTACCCAACCAGCATGAATTGTCCCAGCAAAGGAAAATTTTGCTTTAGTGGTTCTGGTATCTTCTTAATCACAGCTGATTCTTCAGTCCCAGGTAACCAGGGCCACAGAACCTTAATTCTAAATAGCAAACAGCTCTGATAGAGTCTCTAAACTTCTCTCTGAAACTTCACAAGTCAGGTCTCCAGTCTCTGCACTGCTCTCAATATTCTTATTTTCCAAGTTCCTAAAGAACATACTATTTAACACTCAATGGTTCTTCTAGCCCAAAGTTCCAAAGTCCCTTCCACAGCCATCCCCAAAACATGGTCAGGACTGTCACAGCAATGCCTCATAATGCTTTTACCAATTTGTTTTAGATAGGGTTTGGGGCATGAAAGGATTTATCTGCTTACACTTCCACATTGTTCTTCATGACTAAACGAAATGAGGACAGGAACTCAAACAGGGCATGATCCCAGAGGCAGGAGCTGATGCAGAGGTCATGGAAAGGGTGCTGCTTACTATTGCTCAGCCTGCTTTCTTATAGAACCTAGGAGACTCAGCCCAGGGATCGAACCACCCTCCATGTGCTTAGCCCTCCCCCACTGAGCACTTATTGAGAAGATGCTTTACAGCTGGAACTCATGCAGGCATTTTGTCAACCGAGGACCATTTTTCTCTGATGACTCTAGCTTGTGTCAAGTTGACACACAAAATGCACAAAAGTTAAGTACAGGCACTCTGGGGGTATGCACCAGCATCTCATTCTTTTCAAATCAATGGTAGCAATATGCAAAAGGGAGGATGAATTTGTGATGCCCATGTACAAAGTGTCAGAACATCAGTACCCACAAAGGTAGGGTCATGAAAGAAATTGCCAGAAGAGATCACCAACCAATGTCAAATCAGTCAAACACAGAATATGGTGGGATGAGAGTGTTGCACTTCAAGGTGAAGTTGGAATAAGTCTTGCATTTAAGATTATCTGTAAAATAAGAAAAGTCACCTTTAAAATGCAGTTTTATAGAAGACCAATAAAACATAAAGCCATGGCTAAGGATGAATCCACTCTGACCTGTAGAAAATTGTCATAGATTTACACAAAACCATAATGATAGCTCAAATGGTAGCATTTCAGGATCACTAAGCATTTAGACTTGGGAGGGGGCAGTCACACATGTTATAAATAAATACTCTGTAGACTTCCAAATATTCCATAATATTTATCCTTTTTATCTTTAAAAAAACTCCAAGAGAAATGTATAAATTGAGAGAGATAATGAGATTACAAGGAACTGTAGAGGATGCTAGTCAAAGTCTCTGTAGCCTTCTTCTATAAGAGATTTAAGAGTTAGTTTCCTTAGCTATTACCTTCCCCAAACAGCTGTATAATGGCAGACTGTAAAACCAGTTTCCAGTTAGTAGAAGAATAAGAATCCTGCCTAGGCACCTTTGGGCTCCTCAAAAACCAGATCTATCCGTAAGCAAAGTGTCTGTTTGCATTTCTTTTTCTTTCATGTCTATAAATAATCAAAGTCTGCCCCTTGGTTAGAGAAAATAGACATATTACTGTATTATTTCCACAATGAGAAAAATGAGGGAAGAAGTAACAGATAAGCATTTAACATTTACATTGGAAGAGCATACAATATATATGCATATATAAAGTGGGTGTGTTTATATAGAGTTACCCAGTCTCTTAAATTTTGTTACAGAGGTTTTCTCAGTATCAAGGTCTGCATAATGCCGCGATGAAGAAAGAGGTAAATAAGAGTGCTGCAGGGTTCTTTATGGAGAAATCAAATATCCTCCGTAATATTCCTGCCCCTCCAAAATCTATGCATTAAATCAGAGGGTGAAGAAACCACTGAATTCATTGAAAATTGTTATTATTACTATTGCTGGGAGTTATTATTCTTATGTTGAGTGCCCTATGAAGCCATTTGCTCAGTTATTAAGAGTCATGAATTCTTCTGAAAGGAATTGCTCTTTATGAATTGCACTAAGAGTTATCAGGTTGTTTTTATCTTTTCTTTCACCTTCATTGTTATTATGGATTCTCAATAGAGACAGCTTTTTTTTCCCTGCATACAGGACCCCCACCTAACTATTAATTGCATCTGTGAATTTTAAAAGAAGTAGTAATCTTCTTATATCATAGACATTGATCTCATGAAGGCAGTGTGCATCTGCATTTGCAAATTTGTTGAACGAAATAAACTGTATTAGTTTTTCACAATCAATAAGTTAAGATTCTTTGAACTTTGAATACATGGTGTCAACGTCTATGTTTTCTCACTGTATCACTGAATACAGTGAAGTCGAAAAGCAGTTAAGTCGAAAAGATTTGATGAGAATTTAAGATGAGTAATCAGAAAAAAAAATACTTTCAAAAGCTAAAAGAGTAAAATTCAAAACAATAGATGAAAAATATGACTTGTTCTAAGTTCAGTGTGGAAGAAAAGGGACGTTTAGCCTTTCCCTCTTGCTATAAGCTAATACTAGCTATTCCATATTTGCATGCAAAATAAAATTCCAAACATCATGTTTGTATTCTTGGATATAGGAAAGGAAGGCTATTCTTTGCTCTTCTCTCTATCATCCAGTCCAGTGCTCATATACTTGTGCAGAGAAATATCATTGGCCATATTTAGTAGGTATTTCTTAGCTTGGCCATTTGTTTTTAGTAATAAAAAGGTAAGAAACATTTAAAAAATTCAGCTGATTTTAAGTTGCTTGGCATAGAAGTTGTCCAATGACCAGAATATATCTAATATCATTTCATTCACACAAACTCTTTGGATGTTCAAAGTCCTACTTTAGCTTATATTTAGAATATGCCATCAAAAATAAATGGTTGTCTCCCAAGGCCCATGATGAAAGCAACAGAGGACTTTGACAGCCCTCCCAGACTTCCCCAGACAATCAGGAGCCATAGGCCCTCCTGAATAATCCCAAGACTCTCCTCCATCATGAAGTTAGTTCAGGCTTCCAAGGCAAAACCCAACTCTCTGTTCCCCTCTCTCTTCTTTAACCAACCACCAGCCACATTCTGTAAATTTTATTTCTTCAAATGACTTTATCAATGACAACTAAGAATAATTCGGTAGCTGATCCCTCCTTCTTTGCCATCCCTATGGTCTCCATGTGATAACTGAATCGTCATTCTAGAAAATGACGTAAGTCCCTCACTCCACCTGTAACCTGAAAATGATGTCTTAGGACCCACACAGTTAATTCCAAATTCCTGGTACAATTTTATTTTGTATTTTTATTGTTTTATTCATGCATATAATATTTTTGGGTCAAATCCATCCCCAATTTCTCCCACTAAAATGTCTCCCTCCCCCCCATTCAGCACTCTTTCTTCCTAATATATTTTTCTTTTTTGTTTTTTTTAAGTGCACTAATTCCACCTGGAGTATGGGGGTGTAGGGAAATCTACTAGAGCTCAAGTTTCTCAGGGACCCCAGCTCTGAAGAAAGCCAACTCCCCTCCTCTGGTAGTCATCAACTGTAAATTGATCCTCAGCTAGGGGTAAGACTTCATGATAAACTCCCTGATCCATGCTGGGTGTTTAACTTGATTCATCCTTTGCAGGCCTTGTTTGTGCATTTGTGCATACAGCCCCCGCAGCTGCAAATGCATGTATGCAATGGCTGGAAAATATTGTTTTACTGTTGACTTCCACTACCTCTAGCTTCTGTGGTCTTTCTACCTGCCTCTTCTGTGATGATCTCTGAATTCTGCAGGCCATGGTGTATAGGGTGGGTGATATAGCTGTCCTATTTACAGCTGAGGACTCCACAGTCTCTTCTTCTCTGCATATTGACAAGTTGTGGTGATATTTCAAGGAAAGGCTTCTCTGATGAAGGTTGAACAAAATAACCTATGGGGCAGCTTGTTACTGTGCCCATTTAGCAGAGTATTAATTAGTATTTCATTCTTTCCCAGGACCTAGCTAAGTAACAACACAAGGCATGAGTTTCGACTTGTGGAGTGGTGTTTAACCCAATCAGAATGTGTTTGGTTATTCCCATAATATTGCTGCCACTACTGCTCCAATGAGCATCTCTCTCCAAGCAGTCCTTATTGTTTACAGCGGATAAGACTGTTTTCTCTGCCACAAGTGCATCTTCCAGCACTGTGTAACTAGCCCACAGGGATGATGCTTTCAAGCTGGTAGTAGCTTAATTTCTCCATGTCCTGTAAACTTACTGTTTAGTGTATTGAGAAATAGTGTCTTCCCATTAAGCTGTGAAGGATAACCTATACTGTTTGGGGAGTCTATGGTAATCCACTGATCAACAACTCAAAAGAGATGACCCATACTTGACATTGGGCTTTTTATTTGATAGCTATTGGTGCCTGGGAAGGCATTATCCCTTCTTATGTGTAAATTCCATTTAAACAGATTTCATATATGTATGTGTGTGTATTTATTTTAGAAATATTCTATAATAGTAGGTTTCTATATGACATTTTAAAAGATCTTTATGGTTAGTAATCATCCCCCATATGCTCTCGTGTACGCTGCTTTCTTATCTCGTACTTAGTTGAACCTTTGCTATTCCATTATTCCAAGTTCCCCCTTTATAGAACCTGGTCATAGTTTTACAGTGTTCATAGAATACCTTCTGTCTATACACTTAGCCTAATATTATTCTCTTCAATACTTCATGCCCCTTAACCATACCAAAATGTTTACAGTTCCTTGATCAACTTTTGATTTTTCCAAGCTCCTTTCTTACCTAAGTGTTGGTTGCTTTCTGCTAAGAATACTGGAATGTCTTCCTTCTTTCCTCCCTTGACCTTGATAGACTCAGAATAACATAGGCATTCTTCTATTTTGGATCATTTCTATTCCTTGAAAATATCTCCTGTACTTGTTTTTCTCCACTAGAAAATCAGTCCTCAAAGATCTGAGAGTTATGCACTTTCATGCAGAAGAGCTTAGTTCTTAGTGAATTTTCAGTAAGTGCTTATTGAACAAATTCATGGGATTGTGCCAAAAACATGTTCATTAAGGTAATTTCTGGAGAGTTCTCATTAATCTAATCGAAATAACATTTTAAATTTTAGTGCTTTGTAAGACATAACAACCAAAAGTGAACTCAATATCGGTATTTATTGTGACTAGTACTGTTGATGAAATCTACCTTAGAAATATATTTTAATTAATCTGTACAGTATTAATTTTTTATTATTACTATTAAATTAAAATACAGTCATTATAGTTATTCACTTTTGATTTTTCAACTTATGATAGAAAATAAAACAAGAAATCCTTCATAACAAGCTTTACATGTCTCCTTTCTATATGGAACATTAACTGTTCATGTCAGCACCTGCTATGCTCTTGATACCTGTCTGGCAGGAGCAACTCTCTCTGTAACCCCTAATGGAGGATGTGGTCACAGATGTCATGAGCAGGCATTGAATGGTGCAGAGATCCCTGTGCTTCAAGCAAGAACTTTTGTGCCTTTGCATTTGATTTACAATCAGCAAGTTCTTGATCCTTATTTACGTCTACTGATTTTTCTAAGTTCTGAAAAGGGGGATATTAGAAAAATGGATTCATTTAGTTTATTTCGGTCTCAGAGATATCTGATGATGGGTCCCACCAACCTAGACAGAACTAATGAAAGTCCTTACACTTGGATTCTTTAATATAACCTGGTTCCATGAAATAATTATTTGAAGAATTAGCCCCAGTACTAAAAAAATAAATCAAATATTCTCTAACTGACCTATCACCCAAATATTCTAATGTTATAATTAGGACCTTCAAACATGGCCAAGGAATACTAAGTTACATGCTTTGCTTGTCTCCATTTGATTCACACAGCTGCTCAGCCTGCCTTTTATTAATAATAACAAGCAACTTCTAAACTGCAACCTCAGCTAGAGGGGTGATTCTTTGTAGCATTAGCCATATCACAGAAACTCTACATAGTTCTAACTGTTCCTGACAGATGAGAAATAGGATAAGGTCTCTTTTTATCACGAAGATTATGAATGTCAGTCTGAGGTGCTTGTGTTAGAATAGAGTTTAAAGTCTCCAAGGGGACAGAGGAATAAGAAAATCACATTCTGTAACTGTGTTACATTCCTTCCCCGTCACCTAAAGGACAGTGTAATACCAAACTCCAATAATGCTCATTTGATTGACTCTGTCCAAACAGCCTTTTATTAGGCACGGGCAGCTTCTCTATGATGGATGACTACAGTTTATTGTGCAGATCTCAGTTGCAGACAGAGTTGGAAACTGTCCCTTCACTGGCAGAATTGTAATGAAGCTTTCTCCCTTCATAATTGAACAGTAAACTCATTAGAATAAAAAGGATGAAAGAGTGGATAGGGATTATAGATTCTTTGCTAACCTTATTGTTCAAGAATAATGCATTTAATCTTCCTTCGCGGGACCTGACCTGTCATGAACTTTTGTTTCCTCCTTCCTGCCTGAGTCCCTTGGGCACTTAGACCATTTCCTTCTGTATCTTTAAAGTGAAAGACGGACACTAACCTAATCAGGCCCACCAGTAAATATCTCAGCACGCACAAAATTCCCCAAATGACTTTGTCAGGATAAAGCAGATGAAAATACTAGCATGTAAAAATTCAACAAGAATCCCTTTCAACGGGAAAGCAAAGGTACAAGGAATATCCAAAAGGAAATAATTGGGTCCTGGATACATTTTATTGTATTGTGATAGTGAGACTTCAATAACAATGTACTCCAGATTAATATTATGGTACAAATAAAATTAATGAGGGATGAGTTCATGATAGCATATCCTGGACCTTAAAGACACAAAACCTAGTAAAGATGATGAAAATAGAAACAATATTGCTCTTCATAGGTGACGCCACACAGACATCTCTCAATACTTAATCTCGTCCAATCACACCCCTTCATGGACTTCCTGCCTGTCTTATTTCCTAACTCCTGAATAGGGAACATGCTGTAAAAAATGTTTTTTCTTAAAATAAATAGACTCAAATAAATTAAATCCTTTCATAACTTCCATCTAGTCTATAAGATGGTGATAAAGACTGGTAATTTCAAATCCTCAGTGTTTTTCATAGAAAACTAATCATAGGGATATATCATTGACGATTTTCTTATGTCCATAACCTCAAGGCAAAACCGAGAAAGGGAAATGTGCCCACAGATTCGCCATTAAGTCCCTATCAAGTGATCCCCAGGCGGCTGTGTGTGCAAGGTTTATCATAATAGTAATGTGTTTCAAGTGGGTGTCCATTGTATCCTGGATTCATTTGTATTTCTACAGCTTGTGATTACACAGAGAAATTGCAGAAGAGGAGTATTTTTTTTTGCATGCCGTTAATGAACATTGTTGAAATTTTATTTTGCCATAATTATAGTTACTTACGATGGACAAGAACCTGCCCATGCGTCATTAGAAATGACTTTATTTCTCCATACAGCAATGGTGCTTAATACTCAGAAAGTGTTCCCCTCACAGTGCTGTTGAGAATACTGTCATTAGAGCACATGCTACTGTTTCCAAACGTACATTAAAAAAAAAGCAACCAAACAACAGCAGCAAAACACCCACAATTAAACCAAAATTATGAGTTCTAATTGTGCTAGACATTTACTGAGCACAATCACTCCTTCCCAATGAATCTTTCAGTCATCTAGGACACTAAACAAAAGTGACAATGCCACTAAATATCAGGCATAAAATTTACATCAAATGGGCAAGTGGACAGCCCTTTACACAAACCTATAAAACATCTATGTAGAAGTATTATAAATATGGGGCTCATTTATGAAAAATCTAAAATACAAGGCAACCCATTAGAATGTTGCCAAGCTTCTGTATCTATCCTAAGGACTCACAATGAAGGAATTGAGTGTAGATACTGTCTTAAAAGACAAGTTTAAAATCATTAGTCTGATCAACAAAGGTATTTTTTACCTGCTTCATTTCCAGCGCAGGGCAGTTTACACCTCCTTATGCAGCCTGGTAGTTCACAGGTATTAGGAGGTCACCATATTGATGATAACTTGGTATAGACACATAATTGGACACGCTACATTCCAGAACTTCTGGATTCAAATGATCCTCCTATCTCAGCCTCCTGAGTAATTGGAAGTAATTGACAAACAAGCTTATAATCGCATAACCATGGAGGTTAGATAGAAAATTGGGGATTGGGTATAGGGGTCATCTTTCCCCCTGCAAAGGAAAGGGAAATAGAATAGATAGTGTATATGAGAGGAGGGACCTGCAATAGAAGAATCAAACATGTAGGGAGAGAGAAGGGGAGAGCAAAGGAGGTAATATAGGAAGAGACATCTAAAACTAAGGACCATCTGAGGGGTCATATGTGTACCTAATAAAGTAGAATCTTACTACAATATATATATATATATATATATATATATATATGTAAGATAAACAAAATTACCGAATAATTGGGGAGATAGAATCCCAAATGGACATCTTTCATCACTTACTGAATCTTCCAATAATGAAAACGGGTTATATCTATTGAGTTGTTGGCCAAAGGGGTCAATGGGAACACAAAGCAACCCAGGCTATAGCCGAGACTTCTGGTGACTCTCCACAAACTGAGACTAAGGTCTCATTTCTGAAGACAACACCCACATAATTCATTGAATATAGAGAAGTCAAGCTGGTGCCTACCTAAAGCCTTCACCTAGTATAGGCTAGTATTCTGGTTACATGGTAATTCTGTATTTTACCAAAGGACAAAAGTAAATGCCAACACAGTGATAAGTCCTTAAATTTACAAGAATGGCCTGCCTAAAAGACAGCAAGTACATTACCAGCACAAAGTTT
This sequence comes from Ondatra zibethicus, assembly GCA_004026605.1. Taxonomy (NCBI): domain Eukaryota; kingdom Metazoa; phylum Chordata; class Mammalia; order Rodentia; family Cricetidae; genus Ondatra; species Ondatra zibethicus. Next base: position 15,912 of record PVIU01018982.1, on the reverse strand, counting down.
CTGACAGTAACCACCAATATTTGATTTAAGATCTACTCCGTAAGACACAACACACAACCCTTGCTGCTTGTGTGGCTAAGAACATGAGACTGGATAGGTCAGGGACCTAGGAGAAAACAAAATACTACTGTTCCACAAAAGGAACATAGCAATTACATGATTTCTAATGATATTTTTCTGTATTCATAGACCTGAGTTCTGCTCAACCATCATCAGAGGAGGTTCCTCCTGCAGCAGATAGTAACAAAAATGGAGATGCACATCCAGACAATAGGCAGAGACCGAGAGACCTTGGAACAACTAGCCCTGAAAGAGATGTCTCCAAAATAAATCCCTTCAGCTTCAGGGAACTCTGTGGAAGAAAAGGCAGAAAGAGTGAAAGAGTCAGAGGGAATAGAGGACACCAAGGAACCAAGGCCTTCTAGACACAGGGTTGGTACACATAAGAACTCAAAGACTGTGACAGCATGCACAGGGCTTCCCTAGGTCTGCACCAGATCAGGCCCTAAAGTTGAAAGAAGAAATGGATATATAGCCTCATCCCTAACCCAGAAGCTCTCTCTAATTGACAACCATTTGCAAACGAAAAGTTAGTTTTCTTCAAGTGAGAAGCCCTGGGGAAACAAAGCACTCTTAAGAGTAGGTGGCATGCCCTGCAGTATATGGTCAACAGACAATGATCCCAGCAGCATCACATCATCATTGGAGGTTCTTTTTCATAATGTTAAGCTAGGGCAGGTTTTTGTTATTGTTTTGATTTATTGTTTTATTTTGTTATTTTCTTTTCATTGGACCTTACACGTCCTTCGCATATATGTTTTGACTTGGGATTCATGAGAGTGCATACATGTATGTCTCTGTATCTCCATATTTTCTTCTGCTTTTTTCTTTGACTCTTTATCTTGCTTGCATGTTTTTGTCATATTCTTATTTCTTTGTTTTGATTTATATTATTTTATTCTATTATTATTTCTTGGATGTCTATTGGTTTTCTAAAAAAAGACAGAAAGCTTGTGGATCCATATGGGAGTAGAGATAAAGAAGAACTGGAAAGGGTGGAGGGGAAAACGTAATCAATATATTGTATGTAAAATACTATGTTAATAAAGGAAATATAAATAAATTAAGTGATTAGTCTGGTGGATTTTCTTGAACCTTTCATCCTTTGTAACTGGTCCTGATGAAAATCATAGAAAAGGAAGCAGGTGTGTGCTTCACATTGGATCTTCCTAAGACTTCTGAACACAGCATGAAAGAGCCAAATATGATATTCTCTGTCTTTTATCTTTCACCCTTTTATCATATTCTCATTTCTTAAATCCATGATTGCTTCTCCAACACTGCTGGTGCACTAACCTCCAACCTGCTCCATCGAAGCTATATTGTCCCTCCTCAGGGAAAATGGTGACACCTAAATTTTTCCCTTATTTCCTTAAATTATTTATTCAACTGCATGAGTTTATTAACTGAACAAACATTTACTTGTTAAATATTTATTGAGAGTATGCCAATGTGGAATCATAGAAGTTCCTCTGTGATCCTGCCCTATGTCACAGTCCATATAGGTCTATCTAATGGGATTCAGTCTGGATCAACGCTTCAACAGACCAAGATATCTTGAGATAACACTGAAACCTTCCCCCACGTCCACCTGTGCGCACTTTTAACAGTAAGGAGGCCTCTTCATTCCTATCCTCTCATCACCGGCATGGAAATCCTGAGCAGAGAGGCAAGACTGACAATGCCTGTATTTTATGTGACATGAATCCAGTGCTAATCTTAATAAATTTTGGAAGTAGAAGAAAGAAAATCTGGTAGATTAAGCAATCAAGCAGAATGCCTCAAACTAAGTAATATCTTACACATTTCTGAACTCTGGGTAATGCAATCTCTGCTAAAGCTCAATTTCTTTTACTTATATGAGTTGTCAATGTGTAATCTTTGATCACTGTAGGAGCTTGTTTGTATTTTGTTCTACAATCAGAGAAATCACAAGTGAGGGTTGAAATGTTCTTCTAGAATATTAAGATAATGTGTTTCCTAGGCTTTTCCTTGCATTTCTGGAAGAAACATTGAAGAAAAGATGTGCTGATTTTGAATCTTACTTTTTCCTCCTATCTGAATCCCATAGTTTGTAGAAACAACAGGGAGCCAAAACAAATAGAGAGATGTATTATTATTTTTGCTGGAAAATGAAGGGAAAGTGTTTAACCAGTATATATACACCTTCAATCGATCTTTCCAGACTTCTTAGTTTCTGAAAAGTGGGACTTTTGATTCCTTCTGATTTACTGATGTTTAGTCAAGACCATATGTAATTTACCTATATGTTCCCTGTATCCCACTTACTGAATAATACATTTCATAACAATTTAGCAGTGGACTTGTCTGCTGAGCTTAGAGGTGGAATATACAGTGTGATAATACGATAAGGATACTGTTTGGAAACCCGAAGTGCTAAGTGAACGCAGAATATTATTGTGTCATTAGAGTCTCATTCTAGTTGGGTGTGAGGAATACACACTTTATTTACCTTTCATTCTACATATAGGATTGATTTCTGATTAGTCATTTGTTTAACTGACCACACAAATGCTACTTTTTGTGTGACTCTCCTAGTTGAAATCCTGCATGTTCTGTTTGCTTTAAACAAAAACTGGGGATAAAGAATGGATGGAGGTGCCCAGCTTAGAACTCCATACCTAAATGCCCATGCAAAGTGGATGACCTCCTAAGCAAAGCAGCTTCTGGCACAGTAAATGGAGGGGAAGAAGATTGCTGAATTTTAATGGTCTTGAATTAAATGTACAACAATCACTGTAGAAAAGTATCCCAAGTTCTACCTTGGAAGATGAATGGGATAAGTATTTTAAAAAAATTGTAACCAATGCCATTTGACACACTGACAAATATATCATTGGCCAGTTTTATGCTTTAGAAGATCCTCGTTAGAGCAAGGAAGAGCTAAAATACCTTAAGAGTCCTAAGTGCATGATAAGTATCCATATTTCTCTCCCTCCAGAGGCTCTTCTTATTTAAACTCCTGTTCCGAAGATTCCTGCCCCTCCTCTGAGGCTGGCCCACAACCTTCTCACTATTTCTGGCTCCATCTGTCCCTGCCTATTTCCAGCTGCTGTTCTGAGGAAAGGCCACGGCAATTATCTGCTTAACAGATAATTTATCTTTCTGTGACCATCTTTGGACTGCCATTTTGTAGAGTGTCCCAGTGTGTCTTCATTTTACCACATGACTGTGAACTACTCTGAGCCCTCCAGTTCAATTAAAAGCATCAAACTCATCTTTTCATTTCCCTGCTCAGCCTACATTTTAGGAGTCCTAATCCCCACTGAAGCTTATTCTCTATGTGGAACTTTACCATCCTAAGGAAACCAGAATATTTTGCTTCTTAATATTGAAAACAATACTAAAAACACGAGCAATGCTAATAATACAGAACAAAAGGAGGGCATTAGCAGTCTTTGTTCAGGCTACTTCATATGCTAGTGACACTCAACAAATATTTTCAATGTGTAGAGCACCTATGTATCTATCCATCTGCAAAATGGGAGACTCAGTAATCCCCTCAAAGCTTTTTCAAAGGAAGATGAAGAAAGAGAAAGAAGAGACCATCCCACATGCACAGGTACACAGGAAACATCGAGGAATCTTATGAGAATGCAGACTGTGACTCATTGTTCTGAAGTGGCTCAACAGGTTGCCTTTGTAACAAGCTCCCAGACAAAGACAATCACGTGAGCCATGGAGAGCACACTGAGTAGCAAGCATAGATGTCATGATGCAGAACATGTGCCACAAAGGTCTTCTTGTTCTCAAGAGCCAAGGATTCTTACAGTTTGGTGTCCATTACTGATGTCTGTCTCAAATGTCAAGTTGTCAATCAGAACTTAGATTTTAGTAATGAGTGTGTGGACCAGCTTTCCAGACTCACTTTAATAGCATTCATACTGGGGCTGGTAGATCGTTCAGGTGGTAGAGGTGCTTGCCACCAAACCTGACCACCAGAATTTAATACTAAAAACTAACATTACGGAGGGAGAGAACTGACTCCCACAGATCGTCCTCTGACCTGTACTTCCACTGGTGTCCTGAGGCACTTGTGTGTTCACATCTGTACTTGTGCACACACAAAGTAGGGAAGTAAATGTAAGAGAAAACCTTCACATGGAGTACTTGGATGTTTCCATTAGTCTCCTCTTATCTTATTAATCTAGATAGGATCTAGATCCCTATCAAGGCAGCATTGAAAAACAACAGTCTACATTTTCACATTCCTTGGACAAGGTCCTCTGAGTGTGTAAGAGGGAATCAGAGGCTGCACTAACAGTGTGATTTAAGGGGCCTGATAGAAGTCCATACATATTCCATGCACAGGTCTGGGCCAAATATAAAGGAAAGGGAAATCAGTTGAGTGGCATTTCAATTGTATTTTGATAAATAAAGACTACGTGAAGATCTGAAAGTCAAACAGTCCCACTGGTCAGCTTACAGACCAGGATATGGTAACACACACCTTTAATCCCAGTAGCCACACTAGTTGTCATAGAAACCGGGCAGTGCATGCCTTTAATCATGGTGGTGCATGCCTTTAATCCCAATCCTAGAGAGGATTATAAAATGGGAGGAAACAGCTCTCAACACACAGTGTCATTCTGAGATTCCAGGAGGCAGGATCGCCTTTTCAAACTAAAGTCGAAGTAAAAGCCAGTGGCTGACTGTTTGGCTTTTCAGATCTTCAGGTTGAAATCCAATTTCTGACCCTGAGTTTTTATTTATCGTGCTTCAAATTAGTGTGCTCTTGGGTGGGGAGGGGACTTCCTTGGGGACATGCTAGCTTGACTGGGGCATTCCAGGTCCTACTGGTTAAAAGTAACACATTCTATGAAGTGAGATTCCCTCTTTAGAAGATGCTACCACACTCACATATAGAAGCTGATTCAGACAGAAAGCGTAAGAGTGATCAAGCCAGAGTCTATAATAGAGCTTTCTTCCCCAGAACAGGGCAGCAAGAGTGATGCTCCTTTTAGCGATCATGCACAGGGAGGCCAGAATAAACCTGGTGGAAGAAATAGCAAGTATCAATCTCAAAGGCTAGCAGCCATGCAGGTGGCCCTGGGGAAGGGCAGGAAGGTAGATTGCTATTGCCATGGTGATAAATGAAACAGGAAGCTCAGCTCTCTAAGAAGGCAATGAAAGAGTGTCAGAGTTGGGTAAGCAGCTGAGCAATCCTCAGTAGTGACAGAGCTGCAGGATTAGAGTCTCTCTCTCTCTCTCTCTCTCTCTCTCTCTCTCTCTCTCTCTCTCTGTGTGTGTGTGTGTGTGTGTGTGTGTGTGTGTGTGTGTGTGTGTGTGTGTGTGTTTTGATCCACCACCTGGAGCTCTAAAGCAACCATAGCACCTGCCAAATAGAACTATGATCTGGAAATCAGCATACACACGAGGTCCACAAAAAAAAGCACTTTAAAACAGAAAAGTGCTAAGAGGGGTAGAAGGAATGCTGCACAAGGGAGATAGATCTACTGAGCTCACACATACAACATGCACACACACAAACATACACACACATTCACACATACACAATACACATACACAACAAACATACACACATGCACACACACGTACATACACACATACACACACACACACACACACACACACACACACACACAGAGCCAGACTGGAATATTTTTGATAGAGAAAAGCAATCAACAAGTTAGCAGGAAAAGTATTAAAGGAAAAATATTGTAAAGGCCTAAGGCTTGACATACCTAGGCAAAAAGGGAGGCAGATTGAAAACAAGGGCTGGAGAGAACAGAAGTTGAGTCCACCAGAGTGAACCATGACAGAGAAGAAACCAGTGACAACAAGACACAAATTTGCCTGATTCCAAATCCTATAGTGCTTATGAGATGGTCAAATTCCCTAGCCCTTAGAAGTCTCTGTGATTTCATGCCAAGACACCTAAAATCAGAAACAAACTGAAAGAAATATAGGGGCACACACAAGCATGCATGGATATTCAGTATGAGTAATATATGCAAAGGCCTGGAGTATACTCAATGTAATCAAAATTTCAGAACGAGAGAAATATCTAGAAGAAAAAAAACCTGGTGAGATCTGGAGTACTTGACTAGGTGTCTGGTTCATACCTCGTTAATAAAATCAGTGGACAGCAAGTAACTCATATTTGAAGAGAAAAATTTAGTGGTATACTTTAAGAAGCAGCAAATGGACTTTTAAATAAATTTTCCCTAAATTCTTTGCATATTCAGAGACTCTGACCAGAAAAAAAGTTAGTTTATTAGTTCTCATGTGCATGCATAACGCAAAAATAAGTCATTTAATGATGTAAAATGATTGACATAGTTTATAATCAGTATTTGATCAGGAATTAATATATTGTTTGAGAAAACAGCTTTTCAGGGAGTTGAATTTTATGTGTAATTTTAGTACGTTATTGTTTTGCTTAATCAGTTTCTCAAAGTAGGTATTATTGATATTTTGTGCACAGTTGGCCCTCTGGACAAGTTCTCCATAGCACAGAATATGGCCTGAGTGCATTCCTCCCAGCCAGTAGATTACTCCAGTGCTAAGCATTGGGTATTTCTGAACAATGTCCAATGTTCTCAGGGCAAAGAAGTAATTTCCACTTGAGAATTAACAGTAGCCCACAGTACATTTAATATAGGTAGCTGACTCTATGGACAAATGATGAGGTAATAGGTGCTGAGGTTATATGGCTCAGAACACGGATAACAGAGCCGTTTCATCAATACCTTCTAAGAATTTCTGAAGATTCTCTGATTCTATACAAACCCTCCTCATCACCACCAGAGTGGTATTCTATCGCACGGCTGAGTAGGAATTTTGCCTTTCTAATTGTGCCACTGGGCTCCATAAAGGTGCAGTCTTTCCTGTTTCCTGATTTTGTGTGACTGTCATACTTAGGTCCTGCTTCTGTCTTTTCCGTAACAAAGAAGCAGGATAATAGTTGAGTGTCAGCCTGTGATCACAACCAAAGGCAAAATCCTGCTGCACTTGATTGGCAGTTAAGAACAATAACAGGAAATACTTCAAGTCCAAGAATGTTTAAGCCATTGTTATTCATGATAAAATGAAATTATTGTATTTATAAATAAATCCCCAAATCAAAGAAAAGCTGAAAAATAATCACAGCATGTCATACATACTTCATACTTTGTTGTGACGATAATGAAAACTCTCAGTCCTCAGCAGGTCTAATGAACATTATTCATGTATTTTGTCTATTTATTTAACTTGTTCCTTAACAAGCTCACACACATATATAATGCATTATGATGACTTTCACTCTCACTCCTTTTTTTTCTCCCATCCTTGTCAACTCTCCCTTCTCTCTTCAAATTCTTCCCCCATGTTCATGTTGTCTTGTTTTGCTTTGGACCCACTGAATTTAAACAGGACCATCTGAACATGGGTACAGAACTACCCAATGGAGCTTGGTGGACTCACCAGTGGCTACACAACGGAAGGAAATGCCGCTTTTTATTCATCCAGAATCCACTAGTAAAAAATAGTTCAGGGTGTGGGACCTTCCTATCTCTGTCTCCATCCACTATTGACTGGGACAAGCCAAGCCTTGCAGAAGCTCCTTCCAAAAGGAGCTGCTGTGAAGTTCTGATTGAAGCAGCTGTGTCATGCTCCACTGAGAGCATTTCACAGCCTTGTTACCTATGTTTTAGCTCTTATATTCTTTAGGCCCTTTCTTTTGCGATACGAGCAATTCTTTCTTTTCAATTTTATTTTGAAATTATATAATATAATTGCAACATTTCATATTTTACCATTTATCCCTCCAACCCATCTCATTCATTCTCTCCTTATCTCTTTCAAATTCATGAACTTTTTTCAGCTATTGTTATTGTATTCATATATGCATGTGTTTATATATATATTTCTAAATATAACCTCTCCAGTCTGTACAAGTAACAATTCTTTTTAATTTAAGCATTCCCTACAAAAAGAGGTTCAAAATTTGACCTGATAAAGTATAAAAAGCAGTAAGGCTGAAACTGTATTCTTATGCTTCTATTAATTATCTATAATAAATGACCAGTTGCAAATGTCATGACTTTATTACCCAAATAAGATACAAATGAATACAACGTACATCAAAGTAATGTCATAATGTAAACATACAAAATTGGTGTATTTGAATGTTATTATAAATTTAAAACTCCTTCTACCAAGGGATTCAAAACTAGCAAGAGACTATACAAACATAACCAAGGGCAAGAAACACTCCATGCATTTTCTACTCAGTTTCTTACCTGCCTATCATTCAAATACATGATTAACTGAAAAATATTAAAATGGACAAAATACATATATAATCTATAAAGTATACTAATAAGAATAAACTTTTTCAATTGCTTCACCACTAAAGATCAGCTAAGAAATTGTGAAGAAACCTGCCTGTGTTCTGATGAAAGGTCTAAACTGCTGTGAATGGACAGATGTTGGGGGGGAAGGGAAGCTGAAAAAAATGGTTACAGGGAAGAATTATTATTTTCATCCATGCTTTTCATTAGGCCTTTAGGGCCATCAACATCTGGACCAGAATAATCCACAGGTTAATTCGGACACCATTCCTATGTACTGAAGGCTTTAAGAAAAATCCACTCAGTACTTAGCTTTGGATATGTAACTTAACAAAATGATTAATAGTACTTTTAACTATAATGTCCGTAAGTGATTATCAAATTATACCTCTTTCAATGCTTGGCTTATTTTTATCCTCTGCCAATTCTCCTGGTCATAAAATACATTTAGTCAAATATAACAGGAATCAAAGGAGGAGAGAAAAAAACTGCCTAAGACTGTATGGATGACTATATTCATTCTGTCTAGTGTTATCTGCTTTTTCGTTAATGAAATTATACTGTGAATTGTTGGAAGAACTACCCTTTATATAAACAGCCTCCCAGGGTGCTTTGGCAACAATTAGATTTGAGAAGCAGGAGGGACTCTTCTTTCTGTGGTTCCCCTTGAACATAAAAGGAAGATAGTATACATCAAATCAAAATAAGAAGAGCACATCAAAGAAGCTTTTAAAAGCTGCTGCTGAGCTGCAAATGTCCTCAGACATCAAAGGAAACCCAAGTCAGTAGGATAAAGCTCCAGCTTGGGTAGGCAGACCTGAGCCCCTCCTCCGAGCACAAGTGTAGTGTAGTACTCTTAAGGAAATGACAAGACACACGCAACAAGTTACAGATAAGTGGATGTCAATGACACCCAGAGAACCAGTGCTGATGAGGGGATGGCAAAAAGGAGCAACAATTCTTCCATTGCTAGTACAGAACCCATAACAAACAGAAAATGTCAGGGAGAAAGGATAAAAGTGGTGAGCAGTGCAGGGAAGAGTATGCTAGAGATATTATATGAGGGAGCCGAATCAGCAGAGGTAGCTCTGTTGCTCTATGGAAATGCGCTCTGTTTTCAAAGATGTCAGTCTCTGAGGGATGATTGCACCGGATGAGCTCCAAGGGATCATCGAGTGAGGTGGATCAAAGGGCTGAAAGCCATATCTCTTTCATTGAAAATGGTCAAAGCAAGAAAATCAAACAGGGTTTAATGATTCAGTTACAGGAAACTTGTTTGGGAGACACTGCTGGTGATTCTGTGCAGTGCAAAAAGGGCTGGGGTCTCAAAAACACATTTGTGGTTCAGGAATTTAAGGCTTGTAACCAGGCTGAATGTAACCCCCTTTTCTTGCTGCGGTGCTTCTACCAAGAGTGACCTTGACCCGATTGATCAGTCTTAGAATCATCAATTGTCAACCCATCTAATTTTTCAAATTCCCAGTGTTTCTTCAACTGTTATGGTGGGAAATATCTTTTTCCCTAGTTAGAAAAATATTTATTTGCATATTTTGGGATTTTTTGTGTCTGTATGTGTGTGGTACACATGTACATACATGTTTGTATGCATGTATTGCACAAGCATGTGGAGGTTAGAGATTAACTTCAAATGCCTTTCCCCATAGCTTTTTTACCTTACTTTTTAATATTGGGGTCTCTCATTGTACATGGAGCATAACATTTGGTAAGACTGTCTGGCTAGCAAACATCAGGGATCCCCTATCCTTGCCTCCCCAGTTCAGGGAGGTCCAGTTCATGGGATCCAGGGATTCAGACTCATTTACATACCATCTTCTACACCCTTAGAATTGAGAAAAAAATAACAGTCTTCCTCTCATGAATATTCCATATCCAAGTTACTGTCTGATGTCCAGCATTATCTGTGTTCTGAAAAAGTTGTCAAAGAATATTGACATTCCAAAGAATGTTCACTTACATATTCACATGGAAATGAGAATTATTTAATTTTATTTAAAGTCTACTTAACATCTTCTCTCTCTCTCTCTCTCTCTCTCTCTCTCTCTCCTCTTTGTCTTTCTATAATGATTAACACACTTCAATACTATAGCAAGCATCACTAGACCTAGAAGACTTGTAAAACTAGAGTTAGGGAATGAGTGAAGTCCTAAGTCAGTGAAGTACTGAGTGGACATATATCATTTGACATAAACTTGTCATTCTAGGACATAACGACTTAAACAAGTGGTTCTCAATCTGTGGGTACCCACCCCTTTAAGAAGTTGAACCATCCTTTCACAGGGGTCACCTCAGACCATCCAAAAACATTGTACAGTATGATTCATAAGAGTAGAAAATTACAACTATGAAGTAGCAATAAAAAACATTTTATGAATGGGCGTCACCACAACATGAGGAACTGTATTAGAGGCTCACAGTTTTAGGAATGTTGAAAACCACTACCTTAGACCTGTGGGAATGGCAAAGCCTCCCCCACTCCATCCAAGGTGATGTTGAGAGGACTGAAAAAGCCTTTCCCTGGAATTTGAATGTTGACAGTGTAAGGGAGTAATAGTGTCTAAAATTATTGACTAGTGTGAGTAGAAATAAACAGCAGCTTCTGCCTCCTGTATGTGTACAGCCTGAGACTATGCACTTAGAGAAATAACATACCAAGACTAGCTAACTCTTATTCCTCTACTGTACATAATCAATATGTTATGGATTGTTGAGTTATTGATGCTCCTCCTTCAAAATGTACATGGCCCACTTGAACACAGCTTTTTCATACCTATGCTCTTGTGTCTGTACTTTCCTCATTCCTGCATGGCCCCTGTCAGGTCAAGTCCTAGGCACTAGGACACAGAAGTAGAGCATCATGATTTCTAGCATTTTTGATCCACTATTTTTTTGGTGGGAGCCCTCAACCTAATTTCGAACAAGTTTCTGTTACTACTGCTCTGATGTTGGCTTAGGGGTCACACTCTGACACTATTTTCTGGCATTAATGACAAAGGAGTATCTTTATAAAAAAGAACTCAATATTTACTCATCTTGTTTATGGAAATGAATAAAACTGCATATTCTGTCTCAAAACCATAAATAAGTATAAGATGTAGTTTTCCAAAAGTAGTTGGACACAAATAGATGATCAAGAAGTTTTATGAGAATATGTATTGATATACTTAGAGGACAGAAGGGTGCTGTTAAGTGAAGACCTGAATTTTCATGATTAAAAATATTATTTGTGATTGTTTCTTCCAATAATGAATTCACTGCAAATTTATTTGTCATTTTTATTTCTTCCTGAATAACCATGTTCCTTGCCAACTGGAATTTTCTACTGAAAAATCACATTACTGGGAAGCTCCAACTAGAAGCTGTCTTATTTCACAGAGGTTTTACGTGGCTCCTCTTTTCCATTTGCATTAGACACAAGAGATGATAATTAATGAGGAATTTTACTATCATCCGCCACAGATGCCTACTGCAAACCAAAAGCATCCAAGCTCATTCATCATCTACAGGCCCACTCACTGTGCCCATCTTTCTCAGCCCCTTCCAGCAGAATCACCACTTGCCTGGCTGCTGCAAGCAACTACCCTGAGTCACATTTGATTCCCACCCCACTCCCTACCACCCATACCTTCAAACCAGATGTCCAATTCACGTTCCACTCTTCAAGCACATTGCCTTCCGGACTTTTCCTCCCTATGTATTGTTGTTTTATCCCAGAAACATGCTTTAGTTTCTAAACCACTAAAGCACCCTCCTGATTTATTCCCCATCTTCATTTCACCGGGATGCCAGTGTTGCTTTCTCTCAAAAGTGCAATTTTATAACTCCATGCCTAATATCTTCCCCAGGATTTGTGCTAACATGATCTTAAACACTGGACTTTCTTTGAGGCTCAGTCAACTCCTCAGACCCCAATGATGTGGGATTCCTCTCTGTATACTATGGATATATTTTATTACCTTGGTTAATAAAAAAGCTTCTTGGGCCTATGGAAGGCCAGAATATACCTAGGTGGGAATCCTGAACTGAATGCAGGGAGAAAGAAGGTGGAGTCAGGCAGATGCCCTGTAGTAGATGTCCAAGAAGCAAGATGTGAAGTAACAAACTATGAGCCTCGTGGTAAAATATAAAGTAATAGAAATGGGTTAATTGAAGAGGCAAGAACTAGCTAGGAATATGCTTGAGCCGTTGGACAAATAGTGGTGTAACTAAATTAGTTTTGTATAATTATTTGGGTCTGGACAGCCAGGAAACAAAAGTAGAGTCTGCTTACACCCCAACAAATCTAAGCTCAGCTTTTCTGGTTCTTCTTCTGTTCCACATGTAGTTGACACACATGTTATCCTCTGCTATGATGTATTCTGTGCTCAACACTGCCTGTAGAGTTTGCAGATTCCCTGTGCTTAAATATTATCGCGTACCCCATCCATCTTTCAAACCTGTTGATCCTTCTATGCCTAGCTAGGAAGCCCCCATTTTTCTGTATTCCTGATGACTTCCTCACTTCTTGACTGAGTCAAGCCAAACCTGCCTTTCATTCCTTGTAGGCTTAATACCAGCAGAAGGCTTTAATGCTTTTAGTTCCCAGTGTACCTACAATGCTAGCTGGTCATAGGAAATGTTACACTGAGTTGAATAAAAATCAAGCCAGGGTTTGTTATAGGAATTCATTCTTACGTAATGATAATATTCTGTAAGTAGAGATTTAAAAATATGGCCACCTTGTTACTAAGATTAAGCTTTGCCAATCAAATGACATCAGTGGAGACATTCATGAGGATATATTTTCCTGACACAGAAACAATAAATTCAAAGGGGCCCATAGTAAGTGCACTTAATTTCTGCCAAATTAATTAAGCTTAAGAAGTATTTAGATGGGGAAACTCATGAATATACTCTTATATATAATCAGTGGTTGGGGAAGAAGACCTTAACATGCCAGAAAGCAGACGTTTCCCTGAGAATCCAAGTGTAACAGGTACTAACTGGAAGATACCCTCAAATATCTGAGTGAATCACAGAATCATCACTTGCTAGTCTATGCTCTTCAGCCACTTATCTAATCTAACTGAACCTCTGTTTTCCTACAGTAAAATAGGAACATTAAAGACTGCTGCACTAGCACTTGGCACAAATCCTAAAGGAGATAATACAGAGGAACCAGCAGAGCCACTTGGGCATACCCAATGAATGGCCCTCAAGCACATTTATAAAGACAGGTAAAATGAATCATGTTGTATATAAATGTGTATAACATTTAGAGAGGCAAGGGAATGTTTAGATAGCAGAACTCACGGATCCTAAAGTGGGTGGGAGTCAGTGGTAATGACGTGAAGGGGTTGGATATAAGTGTAGATATTTTCTCTTCTGCAATGTGAGCATTTCCAAATCTGTCTGCGGACTCAACTGAGTCTATGGGCAGCTTTACTAGCCACGCCCCAACTCCCTATTTTTTTTTTTTGGCATTTGTTTTGATCATCATGCACATTTCCAGGAGTTAAAAAGGAAACTGTAGATGAGCATATCTGCTGACTGATGAGCTAGAGTTTCTGCTGCTTTGTTTGTTTGGTACTTCATTGTCAATGAAATAAAGATTTTTAAAATTATGATTAATTACCCAGGTTTCTTTTGTCTTCTACAAAACGCTGAGTGCCAAGTTTATACTAGGCAATAGTTTGGTAACAATAAGGGTAATGATGGCAATAATAATTTGAATCAGCAAATAGTCCAATTAAAAGCACATTTGATTAAATCATCCATTAAAATCTAAAAAAGCAGGTGTATAATTTACTGTCATTGGGTTCCAATACTTTATTAAAACACACATCCTTTTAGCTCAATGCATCTATCTCCCATCAGCTTTTCCTATGACCATTATTTCTATGTATATTGTAAAATTAGAATTACCCTCTTAATTAGGGTAAACATTATAATGTCTCCAGCTAATCCTTTTATGACACAAGGGGAGAAATACCTCTTTCTACATTTTTGCACTAACAGAGCAGACATAGTCCCTTAAATCTTCACATAAAAAAAGGCAAAAATCCCTGAGTTGTGGCACATGCCTGAAGTCTAAGTACTCAAAGACTGGTGCAAGGTAATTAAGAGTCTAAGGCCAACTTGGGCTACATGGTGATTTTTCAGGTCGTCTTTGTCTACATAAACATTGTCCCAAACAAAACAAAAATAAAATAGAAGCAAAAAAACTGAGTCAAAGAACAGGTTTATGGAAATAAGTCTGAATTAAACACAATTCTGGCAATCACCCTGCCATTAAGCAGTACAATGATGGATAGTCCTAGGCAAATGGATTATCTTCAAAACATGCACAGATGATTTTAATGGAAATAGAACTGAAAGAAGAAAAAATGGATACAGAATGAGAGGATGAGGTAGAAACATTTATGGGCTGAATATGAATTCATGAGTACCACACAAGTTCATGGACTTCCACTTGTTTCCCAGTGGGTGTGCAGTTAAGTGACCAATAGGAGAGAGTGAGCAGAAAGAAGTGGGTCTGTTGAGATGGGACTTGGGGACATCCTATCAGAAGTCCCTTCCTATTTGTTTTTGCTCCCTTTCTGCTTCCTATCCATTATGAGGGGAAGAAATTTCCCCATCACATGCTCTTGCCATCACGATACACGAAGTTTTGCTTGTGGTCAAGCAGCTATGGATTAAACCCTCTCTCCCCCTCGCGCTAAAAATGTCATATATTTTGTCACAGGGGCACAAAGATCACTATTTCAAAATGCAATCAGTTTTCAAGTTCGGAATGGGAAATACAGACACATCAAAATGCCAGGTGAGGAGATATGAAGATGTTAGTTAGAAGTCAAGATAATTGGTTCCTAAGCATTAAACATTAAGGTTTCATTTGTAGGGATGTACATATCTGGCATTAATATTAGCTCTGTGAGATAGCACTCTCAGAATTATCCATGATAAGTTTCTAGGATGTGGCAAAGTACTGAACATTAAAAAGATGGATAGAACTTGACCTGAGTCTTCACATGCCCATTAGAATGGAGTGGTGTTGTTATATTGAGAACAGGTATATTACGTTTCAATTGCCTTTATGCACCAACCTCTCACACAAACCAGGCCCCCTTCATTTCGAATATCAGGGGCTCTCTTTAGTATCTGCACTATGTCCTCTCTGATTTATTGTGGGATGAAGTCATAGTGCTCAGACTCAGACTTTCCGTCCTGTAAGACTGATTTTGTATTTAGTAAAAATAACCTGAATCTGAAAATCAACAACCTGAATTTCAGTTTTCTTTCCTTCTCTTTGTTTCTGTCTCAGTCTCTCTCTCTCTCTCTCTCTCTCTCTCTCTCTCTCTCTCTCTCTCTCTATCTCTCTCTCTCTCTCTCTCTTCCTCTCTCTCTCTCTGTCTCTCTCTCCCTATTACCATGTATATTCTGCTCTCTTCTCTTGCTTCTCTCCCTATGACACCCTGTTTCACACTTTATTTAAGAAGTATAAAAATGGCTCTCATCTGCGTGGTCCCGGCTGCAC